>VXBU01000374.1:0-60955 GCA_013400315.1 Bombycilla garrulus | reverse complement strand
CCGCTGCTGCCGCCGGCCGGGGCCCCGGGATGCCCAGCGGCCCCGCCGCCCGTCCCTGCCGCCCGCCGCGCCGCCCGAGGGGCACGCCGCCGCCGGAGAGTTGAGTTAGGAAGTCATGGTGCCCTGGGAGCCCTCCCCGCCCCGGCAGTGCGGCGGCGGCGGCTGGACGCTCTGCGACTGCTGCTGCTGGCTGCTACTGCCCGCCGTGCTGCTCGTCCTCGCCCGCCCCGACAAGCTGGCGGCCTTCCCTACCTCCTTAAGCGACTGCCAGACGCCCACCGGTTGGAACTGCTCCGGTAAGCACCGGAGCACCCCGCGCCCAGCAGCCCCGCCGTGCCCCTCCGGGCGCTCGGAGTTGCGCGGGTGAGCCCGGCGGAGGCAACTTCAGAGGGGGATGCACGGGAATAGCGAAGGCTGAAAGTCCCGGGCGTCGGGGCTCGCCGCCGTTCCCGATGCGACCGCAGCCCCCGGGGCCGCGGTTGCTGCGCCCTCCGCCGGTGCGGGCGGCTCCCCGGGCAGAGACAGAGCCCCGACCCCGGCGGAGCCCGGCTCTGCGCTGGAACGGGGCGTGCGGCTGCGGGCGCGGGGAGACGCGGCCGCGTGTGCGCATTCTGCGGGTGGGTGTTCCCTTGCGCGCCGAACGGAGAGCGGATCGCAGTATCGGCGGCGCGGCGCCGGGAACCCACTGCCTGGTCCTTAAAGTCGGGCTTGACCTTTGTGACGGGTTTTCTGTGTAGGTCAGCAGCCGGTCCTTCTCCGATACGTAAAATAATTAGGAAATTAGACTGTAGTAGCATTCTAAGGGGAAGAGCGTTATTTAGGGTACTGCGTGCATCGCACATGACGTGTTAGATCGGGGGTAATTTGCGCTGTGAGCTCTTCGTTTTAAACGTGTAGCGATGCCGTTAAGAGCACTCAGATGTTTTCTTTAAAAATTCAGTGGATTCAGATCTTAATGTATTTGGAGTGTGATATAGCTATTTTGTTTAGTGTTGCCACTCGCTGTTGGAGTGGGAAGTCAGCTAGCGAAATCTGAAATTCATGCTTGTATTCGTGAACTGAATCTTCAGTCAGATCTGTTGGTTTTTCCTGGAGAATATGAAGGCAAAGAGCTCGGTTCACTCAGCGGCTCGGGGGGAACCTGGCACTTCACCTGTTAACTTAGAAGTCATCGATCTTCATTGGGATCAGACAGACCATCACAGAAAACACACAGCCTGTTTCTCTTTATTACTGGGGGCTTTGTTGTGTCATGGGCTGGAGAAATTCCAGTTTGGACTTTTGTCCAACAGATTTGTGATCGGATGGGGATAAGTTGATGACATTTCCAACCCAGAGCTGGGTGACTTTTGAGGAAACCGAGTCCATGAAATAAAAAAAAAAAGTGCCTGAGGTAGTGGGGAATAAGAACTGCGAGAAACAGCTAGGGAGAAACAAGAGAAGTGAAAAGCTGAGGACAGGGAAGGACAAAAGGAAATCTGGACTCCATCAATTTCATCAACAAGGTTATTGTGCTGTGTGCATTAAAATGCCACGATCCTGTATTGTTCCTCTTGCTAGACCAAAGCTGACATATTTTTTCCTTCTCTTTACCTTTGAGGTTATGATGACAGAGAAAATGATCTCTTTCTCTGCGACACCAATACCTGTAAATTTGATGGGGAGTGTTTAAGGATTGGAGACAGTGTGACTTGTGTCTGTCAGTTCAAGGTAAGAAGATTGCTATTTCATTCTCTAATTCACTAATAAGAATACAAATCAAGGGATCTCCCTTTACAATCTATCACTTGGCAATTTATTTCTCTATGTGCAGAGAAGTTAGAGGGAAAACCTGGTAGTGTGTATAAAAGCTGTAAGGAGAACCAACTGGTGTCAAGAAGACATAAGTTTCTCTGGGAAAATGCGGATGCTATGGCTTTAAATGTCCCTTTGGGTCTGCAGTTCCAGGCTGTGCATTTCAGATTTTTCATCCCTGCCCTTTTAACGAGGATTTAGAGTCCCTTCTAAATTAATTTCTGATACAGATCATGGCTTATTGTATTCAGAGTTCTGATCTAGTTAAAGAAATGGATCTGTAATGTGCTTATGCAATATTTTCAGGAAGGGCTGCATAGTGACAATGCTTCTGCATGTTTATCTGCCCAGCTGATCAGATTAAGGAGCAATCCCTCTGTTCCAAAATGATGAACTTCCTTTAGGTTTTATATAGTTTTAGGAGAGCTGTTACTGAGTAGTAAGGGGTTTTCCTTCTATTTCTTCTCGCTACCTCTCTCAGCTACATCTAAACCTCAGCCCTTCTCAAAGTCAGATGATTTCATTATGAAGGATTCCATTTAATGTTCCAGCTAACTCGTAAAACAGCTGGTCTTTAAATAATGACCTGAATTGAAACCACATAAAGGAGTTAAAAGCATGTACCAGCACAGGGCTGTGTGTGTGTTTATGCCCCAGTGTTCTTCTGTATTTTAATGTGGATTTGTGAAGTTGTGAAACGTACAATTCTGATTTGAGTGTTTACAATAGAGCAGGCCAAATAGTGCACAGCTCAAGATTGTGCACATCTGTAATGACTGTGTTAATATTGAGCTTTGATAGACCATTCATTGATAAAGCATTGCAAGTATTGTTTATATTTCTAGAGCCAAGTGTGCCTTCGGAGATAAAACCCAAGTGATAAGTTCCTTCATTTTAAACAAAGAAGGAATTTTCTGTAATGAGAGTAAGACAGTAGTTCTTAAACGCTTGTGTTCCCCACGTTGGAAGGGAATTCATGTTGACCATGGAAGTCTTTTAAACTTGGAGTTTGCATGCAATCAAAAATTCAGTATCAGAATGCTGTTTTGAGTATTTGCCTTGGCTCAGCATATGCAGTGATACAAGGGTTATGGTCTGGTCTGTTTTCTCTTTCTATGAAAAATCTGTAAGGCAGTGAAATGTCTGTGACTTGTCCCATTGCCTGGTGGAAAGCCAGGGCAGATGTTGTGCTGTGAGCCTTGGGAACTTAGAGCAGCCACTGGGAGTGCTTGTGTCTTGTCTTTGGTTGCTGTTTGGTGTTGCCATTTGGCATAAAGCAGTGAACTCTTAGCCTTTAGGGTGCAAATTCAGCTGTTGCCATTGGCAGGGAAGAAGGCATTGGGAGCAGTGTTTTCCCAAGGCAGGGTGTTGATGCCTGGTGATTTGGGGTAAATGAAGCTAGGTAAACCTCTCCAGGCTCTGTGGTCCTCTCTTTGAGAGGTGAACAGTCTGAGTATGCTGAGTTTAGCGGTACTGTAGGAGGCAGTTGAAACAGATTGAAGGAAGTCAAGTAATTGATATATGAATACGTAAATAAGATCAAAAGAATGAGTTGGGCAGTTGTGGGCCCATCACTAGGAAATGGGTCAAAATCAACAGCAGTCTTTGGTTTCAGTGGCCTCTGGATCAGCCCTGTAAACACTCAGAGCTCTTTGTCTTGCTGTGAGCCCTCTGTGGAGCAGTAGGGCTAGCTGTGACCTTGGAGGGCAGATTACCTGTGGCTGATGCTGTGCCAGCACTGCCAAGGGTGCTCGGGTGCCGGGGGCTTCTGTTGTCAAGACATCACTGCTTTGATACAGGAAGAGCTTGGGGGGATGTTAGCTTCTCTTGTAACATCAGTGGACACTGTGACAAGCAAAAAAGATATGCCACTGGAGTAGAAAATTAATTTCTAGTGTGGTGTCTGAGGCTGGCTAAGTGAGGCAGAGCTGGCCAGGTAATTTGTGTCTGGAGTAAAGGGGACCACCATCAGAATTCAGGGCTCCCATTTCAGTGACAACTCTGTGGTGATAGTGAGCAAATCAACAGCAGACTCCTCGTCACTATAACTGTGTTTTATGTCTTCAGAAATTTAAGGGCATGGACAAGGATAGAGAGCTCATTTTGCCTCCATA
The DNA here is from genome assembly GCA_013400315.1 of Bombycilla garrulus. NCBI lineage: Eukaryota > Metazoa > Chordata > Aves > Passeriformes > Bombycillidae > Bombycilla > Bombycilla garrulus. Next base: position 57,047 of record VXBU01000374.1, on the reverse strand, counting down.
CTGATGAAAGGTTCTGGGCTGACCAACCTGTGTCTTGAGGGGCGGAAAACAGGGCTTCTGCAGTCTTCGGGTTTGTTCAAACCAGAATTACAGATGCTTCATGTCTTCCCAAGTGCAGTTAAAATGAATTTATTTTTATTTGGAAGGATGAATATGGTCAGACTGCTCTGGCACACCTAAGTTAGACTTAGAACCCTGGAGAGGTAGCGGGCAGGTGTGGTTCATATTGGCTGGTTCTCTTGTCACAGTCTACTGTGACACCTCTCAAAAGACATGTGTTTTATTGAAAAACACCATGTCCTGCTCTGATCAGGAGATGCAGACCCATGCCCTGTGCAGGACAAGCCCAGGTTTTGGTGCTGGCAGGGAGGGGAAGGCACTGGGACAGTGCTGGCTCCAGCAGGAGGGCTGAGCAGGAGCCCTTCCTTCCCTCAGACTCAGTGGGTCCAACAGAGGGTGCCGAGCTGTGCCAGCAGGCATGTGGTTGGAGACATGGCTTGCTGGGGTCTGCTGTACCTGTTTGTCCAAAGCCGTAGGTCTGGCAGCTGGGCTCTCCCCTCTTACATTTCATGAATGTATAAAAATAATATACAAGGCATTTCCATCAGTGTCTTTCCTCTGGAGTCACCAAGCCTGTGGACAGTCCCTGTTTTTTATTGGAGGAAAGAGTCCTGTTTTCATTCATGTCATGTCTTCCTTGTGCTTCAGTGTTTGTGGAGCTACAGCATCACCTGTCCAACTCCCAGCTTTGTTATATTTCCAGAATATATTTTTGTGCTCCTTGGTTCAAGATGTGGGTGGGATTTTGGGAGTAGTTGATCCATGAAAGTAGGAGGCGGTCAAGCTTTTAACAGTGTTACCAGGAGAAGGAGTTACACAGGTTACCATTATCTTTAGAAAACACACCACCTGTTTTCAGTGCTCAGCACTGATCCAAAGGCTCCCAAAGATGATTTTTCCTGGGCTGTGACAGTGGGCACTTGAGGCTGCAGGTGCTGAGGAAGGCAGCCTTTGACTGATGCTTGATGGAATTGCATGAGTCTATTTCCCTGCTCAGCAGCTGTGTTTTAAAAACTGGCATGTATAAGAGAGAAGTGGACAGTGTGGACTGTGCTGCTGGATTTAGTGGGAGTTTTGACATGGATTTACCTGAGGGCTTGCTCAGTCCTTACTTGGGAATGAAGAATCATTGCTATATCTAGGCCCTGGTCTAGTGAGCCCTAAACCAATGACAAAAACCTGTCACTAGACCGATGGAACTGGCATTCAACGCCTGGTATTCTCCAGCACTAGAAGGAAATATTTTGTGATCATGATGAGCCTTGAGTACAGGGTTCAGCAGAGGCAAACACAAGAGCCTAGCTCTAGTGTTTTAGGAACCAGCTGGTGACTAACATCACAACCCTCTCATCGGTGATCTTGTTTTCTTTCCTGGGTAACTACCATTACAGTTTCCAGCTTAAAGCCAAGGCAGGATCCATATGGACAATGTCTCTCCCTTTTCCTTATGACTCCTGCCTTTTCCATCTGAATCCTAGTTTTTCAAAGGTGCTGGTGGGAAGAGTGGACTAATACTTTCTGGTATCCTGGTGTCTCTCAAATGCATTTTAAAATTGCCAAACTTTGTAAGAAGTTCCAGCTTAGCTCATAGCACTCCTCTGTGTGGACTGGGATTTCACCGTTTATGTGGGGCTGTCTGGCCTTTCAGATCTGCAGCTGACTCTGTGTCAAAGATCATCCCTTGCTCTGGGCAAAACCAGCAGAAGAGTCACCTTTGTGTTTCTCCGTCAGGAAAGTTGCCGCTTTGTTTCTCAGGCAAAGAATCCAGTCTTGTTTCTACATGTAACAAAGCCTGTTGAGATACTCCGAGGCCAAATTCCTCACAAATCCTTGGTTGACAAGCAGATATTACATATAAAGCAAGCATGATTTGATGTTTCATGCTTTAAAAAAATTGCATGATTGTGTTAATTGTCCTGGTTATGTATTCCAGATCAGCCTCCAGCAATTGCTGTTGAGCTTCTGGATGAAGTTGGCATTTTATGCTTGAAACATTGCTCAGATTTGGAACATAATGGTGGAAATAGCCTAGAAACATTTTTAATCAACAATCTCTGCATGGAGGAACGCTTTGTGAGGAGCAGAAGGACAGGATTTCTAATGCTGTGGCTGCTGTTTTCCTTCCTTGTTCTGAGGGAAGAGAGGGCTGGGGGTGGGCAGAAGATTGAAGAGACTACAATGCAAAAGGAAAATGTCATTTGTTTTGGCCCAATCAAAATGTCACTCTGACCAACTATGAATAATTTCTTGGCAGCTGCTCTGTGTGGAGGCCTGCAATTAATGCAATCTATGCAATTGTTTGTGTTAATCAGTTCTGTAGTCATTCAGTTTAAAGTATTTTTGACATTAATATCCCTGATATTTCAGTTCTGCATTGTGCCCAACAAACACACCTCAGACGCATTGTGGTATAATATACCTAAATAGTATATATGATTTCTTCTAAATTTTTACTTGGATTTAGGCAGAAGTGAACATTTGTAAATAATATTTGTGATCATTCCATGTGTTCTAATTAAACAATGAAGCATACCAGGAGTAGGGTAATCATGAGATAATCATATCCCTGGTGTAATTGCCATGTACAGGGCACATCCAAGTATTTCTCAGCCTTCAGGCATGATTATCTTGTGATAACTGTACCCCGTAGGTTCCCCAATTTTCAGTTTAAAATGAAATTATTATTTTTTTCAGTGAATGAGAAGGGGCAAAACTGTCTTGCAGTGGTAGAGCAAATCAGGCAGAGCTCAGCAGGAGTTTGAGCCAAAGCAGGGGTGCATGGTGTGAGAAACTTGTGCGCTGGCTGAACTTGCTGCAATGTTGCCACTCCTGCCCACTGGCCACCGTGGGGAGAGCTTGGACTTTGTGGAGCATCCCAGCTGCAGCTTTTCAGTAACAGAAACATCTGTGCAGAAAGAGGGATGCACTTTGATCATTGGTGTCTCAGAAATAATTTTCCTTGTCCAGTCATTACTCAGACAATTAGACACACACTTGAGCACTGCAGGTGTGTGTGTGCAGGAGGAGGGGAAGAGAGAGCTTGTTCATTACTATTTGTCTGGAGCCATCCAGTGGAAACACAGGAGCTGTTATTGCAGATGTGAGGAGGCATTTGCCTTACCTTTGTTCCTTCCCTGGGAATGCCCCCTGCTCCTGCTGGCAGTGAGGGACCTCTCTGGGACACTTACTGAGCACTTGGCCCATTTAGATTACCTTTACCCTAATCTCCTCAAATCTGATTTTTCTTTTTAAAAATACCCCTTCCTCTCCCCTGGTAGCTGTGAAGGTGAGAGAGGATAGTCAGTGTCTCCCTCTCTCTTGTTTTCCCAGGGTTTTAGTGCTGGCATGGAGCAGGGTTATGTGTGTGGGGACACTCAAAGGGTACTGTGCCCCCTGTTTGTGTGACTAACGCTGCTCCTCTCTGTCCCATCCCCTCAGTGTAACAATGACTACGTGCCCGTGTGTGGCTCCAATGGTGACACTTACCAGAACGAATGCTACTTGAAGCAGGCTGCCTGCAAGCAGCAGAGTGAAATCCTGCTGGTGTCCGAGGGATCATGTGCCACTGGTATGTATAACTCCCTGCAGGCTGCCTGCCCACCCTGCCATGCCCCCCCAGGAAATTTGCCTGGGAATGGCAAAAGCCATAGGAATTCTTGGTCTGAACTCATTACGGGTTAATTCCTTGCAGTTTGGGGCATGAGAAATTGCTGCCATCCTTCTCTTTTAAGTAACTTACAATAGGCTCACAGTCCCTGATACACTGTACCCTTGGCACTGTTTGGAAGAGTTCAGCACAGAAGTAGATTTCTTTTTTAATTTGTGTCTTGTGCTCCTGATCATCCTGTGCCCTGTCTACACTTCTGAGCTGTTATGACAAGAGAACTGGTAGCAGATTAAGTGAGCAGATGTCTCATAAATGGGCATCTGGATTACCACAAACCTCTCCATAATCTGGAGACAGAACTGAAGCATTATTGCCTGCAATCCAGTTTCTTAGGTTTTTTCTTACCCTTGTAGGGCTACATTTATACCAGCTGAAGATTTAGTCCAAAGTACATGTAATGAACAGGTCTGTGCCACAGGTGTTTTGTTCTGGACTTGAGAAAACTGACTGGCATGTGAGACAGCTTTGCTCTGAGCCTTGTGAGCTGTTTGTATCTCAGCTTGTGTGAAAACAGCCAGAAAGGTGAATGAACAAAATCTGTCAGGAAAACCGAGTTGCTTATGTGCAGGAGTTCTTGATGATTTTCTTTCGTGCTTGGTATCTGCTAGAGGTGGGCACTGAAGTTAACTTGAAAAGAGCAGGAGTAAACCTTTGTTCTTGAGAGAGTTCTTTAAACTTAAAGCAGAATTTTTTCTTGGCTGAGGATGGAGGAGTCAATAAAAAGTACATTAGACAAACTTTTTTTCAGTGCTTTAATTTCATGTTTCATACACCTGAGAGAAAATAAACTCCTTTCTCTGGAAGTGTTGTTCTTCTCTGAAGCTGTTACCTGACAATTTTCAGGAAGCAAAAAACGTATGCTGCAATTTTTTTTGTCCATAAATTGGTATTAAATGGAGCTCAGGCTGACAAAATCTACTGTAGTGTAGAATTTGTTCAGCTTAGTAAATTCTCTCAGCACACCAACTCGTCTTTTTGTTTCAAACTTTTTATTAAAGGGATAATTTCAGCACATTGCTGCAACTTTTCTGAAACTTATTTGCCTGCTGGCAATGACTACCTTGGCAGCATTCTCTTTGAAACCCATTGTGGATTTCGGAAACAGAGAAAGAAAAAAAAGATGTTTTTCTGAAATCTTGATCGAGGTCTTTGGCTTTTTTCTCCTTTTCCCAAGGAGGAGCTCAGTGGAGAAAGGAACAGCCATTTTCCTTAGGTTTTCCCTAAAGGATGGGGCAGAGAGAGAGGGTACTGAAGAACCCCCAGCACAGACCTGGGCTTCTGAGAGAACTGGCATTGAGCAGCAGCCCTCCTGGCCATGCCTGGGTAGGGCAGGAGGAGAAATACAAGGTCCTTTTCCTGCAGAGAGCCAGGTAACGTGGTGGCTCACTGTGGCAGGCAGGTGATAGCAGGTGTTTGTTTCTTTTTTCTGTGCTGGGGAGATCTGGAATTGCAGTGCTTCCCAGGGCCATGAGGGCACTGTAGTACAGACCGTTCTTGCCTCTTTCCTCAGTAGCTCATTTGGGAAAGAGCATCAGCTCAAAAGATGAGGTCAGGAAAATTCAGGACATGGTCACTGGGAAAACGCCATTGTTTCTGTTCCCCTCTTCAGCCAGCTTTTGCATCTGTCCTTTGCAGTCTTGCTGGGTAAATCTACCATTTGAAGCAATTCTTGCAACTGATTATTTAGCAAAGATTTTCCTTTTCTTTCTTAGTTTCAAGCAGCGATGGTGTGTGCAAGTTCAGATCCACCAGATCTCGCTGTCAGTAAATGAAATCTAACAGTTCACGGAGTACTTTGATCCCAAAGCAGCTTTTCCAAACTTTCTGTTAATCTTGATGCTGATAAATGCATAACTGTTCCACTAAGGGAGAGGATAGGATGGCAGCGTCCTTACCTTCCCTGAAGAAGAAACTCCTCTTTAGGCATTATTTTTGGTAGCCCTATGTGTGTACATTTCCATGTTTTGCCTAGCTTAGAAAGTTTCTTACTGAAGCTCTGGGCCTGGCAATTTTGTGATATTGCACTTTCTAAATTTGTGATTCTCATCATTCCAGGCAACAAAATGTCGAGCAGAGGAAAAAGAAAGCAGTCAGTTTTGAAACTGAGCAACAACCTTGAGAAAAATGGCATTCATTTACCTGAAGACTTTGAATAATAATAATTTAATGGTTTATTCCAGCTAGTTATAATTTGATTAGATACCCTGTTTCTAAAGATAATGATAGAAATTGACAGTTGCTCTCTCCTCAAACAAATTGGTTTTAAAATTTCTCTTTGGTGAGGATTTAGTAGTGACCAGGTGGAGTAACTTTGTACTACTTTTGAGGACAAAGATTTATCAGTCTAAGTACAACAAAACAAGGTAGAGACTTCTAAGGACATTGCAGCATTCTGTGGCTTATGTTATTTTCTTCTGATAGAGGGACTTTAAAGAAAAAAAAAATGGAGACACGAGGAAGATGTGTGGAGTGAATTACATTCAGATTAGATCTCTATAATTTACTCGGGGATGCAATGAAACGTGAGGTACACTGTAGTACACTTCACTGAAGCCTTGCTTTGCATGCTCACAGCACATACTGGAGCACATTAATACAAATTTCTTTCTGTTCTTTTCTCAGATGCTGGCTCAGGATCTGGGGATGGAGGTAAGAGCCCTCTTGTAATATCTCTGTTCTTATGTGTGCACACACTGTCTTCCACAATTTTGGACTGTAAGTGGATATGCTTTGCAGTTTAAATTGTTGCACTACATATTGTCTTTTGTTCAGCTCTGTCTTTGAAAAAAGTGGTGTTTTGCCTTTCAGTCAAGCTGGAACCTAATCATGACATGATGTTTTCTAGGGAAATTCAGGCTGTGTTACTTCTAATAGGACTTGGAATTATTCATAGGTTGTTCTAGGAGCTCTGTCTCCATCTACTGTTACAGTTGCACTCATTTATTTTATGTTTAGGGTAATATTTCTTTTGTTTTTACAACATGAGCCAAACCCTTAGCTCCTCCTCACTGGAGGATTCAAGCCAAATATTTTGTGGTAGCAGAGAGCATTCTTTCAAAGATATGAAGAAATGTCACAGGGAAAGAACAATGTGTTTTTATAAAAACAGCAACAACAAAACTGAATGTGGAAATAGCCTGAGCCCTTTGTGGCGTAGAGGGGATACCGTAAAATGTAGGTAAATTTAAAATTTAAAGTTTATTTTGTTGGTTTGGGGATTTTTTTGGGGGATTTTTTTGGGGTTTTTTTTGGTGGGGGGGTTTTATTTTTTTTTATTTTTTTAATTTCTTAGTGCAGTCATGATGGATTTGCTCGTCTGACATCAGTCCTTCTTGGAAGTATAAGTGTTGGGTGTGGGGAGTGCCCTGCCTTGGGGTAGGGAGTGTGACTTTGGGGCTGGTAGGTCAGACTTCTCTGGGGGGCCAGGGCTAGTCTGGGTGGCTTGGGAAGATTGTCCTGGAGAGTTCCCCTCATTTTTGCCCCAGCTCCCCAAGTAAGCTCCAGGAACCTCCTGGCAGGGAAGGGCAAGGCCAGCATCAGGCTGGGAAGCTGCTGGGGCAGCCACCAGGAGCTGAGCCAGCTTTTGGCAAGACGCAGACAGCAAGGCTGGGCTCTGACCTGGTTTTATGGTTGGATTCAGGTTTTCCAAATTCAGTCATGTTATTTGGCAAAATATCCCCTAGTCCTTGTTTAATTTTGGTAACCAGGATATCAGCAAGTGCAGTGTATGGAAGGTATTATTTTTACCTGTGGTCAACAACGTGAGCATGAGGCACTTCAAGGGGCCTGATTTTCTGACATCAGACTCAGGCTGCTTTCTGGAACTCAGGGTGCTTTAAGATGCTTCAAATCTGCCTCCCCAAAAACTGCAACATAAAATATTGCTATATTTTTCCAGCTATTCCTGTTTTAATCTAGTGTATTTTTAGATTGTCTTTTTAAACCATTACACTAGAAAAATACCTGCTTCAGTGCTTATCAGAAATTTACAATTTGATTTATATGTACAATAGAGTTTTCACACCTATGGTCAATAAATTGGTTTTCAAATGAATTTGTACAAAACTCATCATGCATGTACCAGGAAAGACAGATAAGGTTTTCAGTTTGTTTTGCGAGTGAGGAGGTGGGAAAACAAACTTGGCCACTTTCTGGAAGTAATGAATTCCATTCTCAGAAAGCATGGGAGTTTAAAAGCATGATTTCCAAACAGTTTCATTTTTAGAAGCTCAGGTCGACAGAAGATGAGCAGAGCAGGGCCTTGGGACTGACTGTGCAGGTAGTAAGGAAACAGATTTGTGAAAGAGACAGAACCAAGCTGGTACATGTGTTTAAAGGTCTACAAAGTTACCTTGTATTATTCAAGATTTAGTAGGCAGCTTCGACTGTTCTTGAAATACAAAAGAATATTTATTTGCCCTAAGAAGCTAAAGAAGCTAAATCCAGACAAGTAAATGTTATCACTACATCACTCTTTACTAGACATTGTCTTGTTGTAAAAGCTATAATAAATTTTGGATGTCATCACAGTAAGTCTTGTAAAATCCACTCCAGCAGTCATGAGTGGGACATGTTCCTATGAGAAGCCTGAGGTCTTAGGCAATTGTGTGTGATTTCTGATTTTTCCTGAAAATTCTTTCTTTCTTATGCTTCTCCAAGCAGTCTTGGTTAACAGAATAACCAGGGCAGCATCTTTTTTAGCAAAACCCCTGCCATAGGGATGGTCCCAACCCAGCTGTGAGATAAGATTTGTGTGAACAAATTTTTCAACAGACTTGTATCTTGTGGCTGGATTTCTTTGGTCTGATGAGGTACACATCTAGTACGGAATTAACTCAAGTTGTGTTTTTCTGGTTCTTAGAACATGGCAAGTTTCCAGCTTTGAGGGGGTTTCCCCCATGACTGACATCAGTTCAGCTCCCAGTACTGCTGCTCCTTCAGTGGAGCATGTCACATGGAAACTGTAATTGCTAGAGGCTCAGAAATAGCTGGGATACGGTTTGTTGCGAGGGGCAGGTGTAGGTAAGCACATCATGTGGTCATGCAAGCCTCCTTTTCTCAGAAAACTGGTCAGAGCATGAACAAAACAGCCAGAGGCTGTGTTTTGCTGCCATGTGTTCCTTCCAGGTATTCCCATCTGGGTTTTCAGGGAAGTCTTCTCAATTCATTATTAGGGGTTTTTTGCTTTCCTGTCAGGGATGCTGAGATCAGAGAGGTCTCAGCTTTTCAGCACTTTAATTATCTTGAGGGCTTTCCAGAGGTGATTTAATCTTCCTTTATGCAGCAATAACATACAAAAGTCCCCTTATTTGTAAAGTGATAAGGGAATCTTAATCTCATTTGATTACTGAACCTTCAGCACACACTTTTGGGGATATCCAGTGATGGGTAGGACAGTAAGTGTTAAAGTTTCTTACTGCAGAAGACATTTTTCCCTCTAAATGAAGATGAAAAATGCAGAATCAAGAGCCATTTCAGTGTTTTGATTGCAGAAGCTGGGAGTGTGGTGTGGAATTATTTAAAAACCCACATCCCATAAAGATACTAATCAGAAAGCCAGAAAGGATGAATGTGAAAGACTTTATACAGAGAGTAATTTAAAGAGATTCCATTCATTTTCATCTGTGCCGTTCTCTAGACAACTGGGTTTTTTAGAACCCAATGATTCATGTTTTGGTCTTGAGCAGCTTTATAATGAATTCTTGCTCGTTTCCTGGCTTCCTTCTAACAGCAACAAACTCAAGATGCAGTATTTCATTATAGCTCTTAATGGGCTAAGAACATCTCTCCTCAGTTTCATTTTCACACTGAGCACTTCTTTGCCCTGTCTGCATTGTCTGCATCCCCAGCTCTGTTAATTGGTTTTCATTCACAGTCTGATGGATTCATGTGGGGGGACTGCCACTCTGGGCATGCTGTGACCCCCACCAGGGCAGTCCATAAGCAGCTCCTGAAATTCATTTCAGAGCCTCCTTCAACTTCCACTCAAGTCCTCCTGGCTTCAGTGGGAATTCTATGGGGCTCTGGGTACACAGATCTTATCTTAATTTGATTTTTATGTTAATTCTTTGTGATCTAGACTACAGCAAAATGAAAATAAACCAACCAAATGAGTGATAATTCATCAATATCATCATCATCATTTATTTTACAGTAGCATCTAGAGGTGCTAATTCTGAGAGATTAGGACTCCAGGGTCATACACCCTGACACTGTGAAGCATTCTTCCCAGCAGGGGAAAGAATAAAAACTGTGAAGCAGAGCCTGGATATTCAAGTTGGGCAAGGGCTGGAAGCTGCATCACACTCCAGTGTCTGAATTGGGAAAAGCACATGCTGCTTTAGAGCCAAGCCAGTGCTGGGGCTTTTGAACCCCAGTGTTGGTCAGCAAACCCATATGACATCCAGGAAGAATCAGAGATTATACTGCTCTTAAACTTATTCCTAATCTGTTAGACAAACCTGAAAGCAAACAACCTTACAAGCCATCTTCTTTTCCTGCCTCTCTATGCCTCTCTTGCTTTGTGTGTGTATTTTAAGGATGACCATGGCTTGTTTGTATGTTTGTTCATTCTTTCAATTTATCCCTTCAATCTTAGCCAGAAAAAATGGAAGCTGCAGCTTTTTTTAGGTGCCAACAGAAAACAGGCAGGAAAAAATTAACACTTTGGAGTCTACTTTTTTTTTTAAGGCAAACCATAATGCATCATGTATATACTTTTTTTTTCCTTTAAACAGCAGGTAAATGTCTACTTTGACCCAATTGCATTTGCATTTGTCTCCATGCTGGTTTTGAGTGGCTTACTTGAATTCAGCAGCTCTGCTGCTTTTCCAGTGATTTCCCTTTCTGCTTTATTACAGTGTTGATTGATGTGCAGGGCTATGCAGAACACGGTGAATATTGCTGTAAACATTGTCCTAGCAATCACACTTGAGCCAAAATGCACCATAAAACCTGGAATGTTTATTGGTTTGCATGAAGCAGTGTGTAAAACGCAGTGCTGATAAACACACACATACACACGTTGTCAATAAAGGGAGAATACTTTGACTGTTTTAGTTTAACCTTGGAAAGAAACTGAATTCATATTTTGAGCTACAGATCCTTTTCCTGTGTGAAATGGATGATTCAGGCTTCTCTCATGTGAATTCAGACTATCTGCTGACCCCACGTGCGATCGTCAACTGCAATAAGGAAATAGGAAAGCTTCTTCTACTCTAATTTGATTTGGGAGTTATAATTTAAAGCAGCATCAGAAGGCACAGAATAAACTCTAAACAACGTGCACCGAATGGGTAGATACCTCTGGAGGGAATGTTTAAATCTTAAATGATTGACCCGACTGTGGTTGGTCAAATATGTCTCCTTTGTTAAATGGGTTTTTACCTTGTTAACCTCAGCATGGCACTGAGCCCAAACTGATAAGCTCTTTGAAGGGCTAGGTTTATTAGCTCTGGCTCTTCGCTGTCCTAACGTGATTACATGACTGGTACTCATCTGACCTATATAAGAGTTAGGTCAGCAAAGGGCAGTTCATGTCTCTTTGTGGCCTTTAAAAATTAGGAAAGGATGAAGTTCCCATATGTTTTTATTGACCAGAAGAGAAGCACTTGGGCATTCACAAGTGTCAGACTTCTAAACCCCTGCCAAGGGCATTTTGGTCTAGGTAGGATGCATTAGCCATTTTGGAAAATCCTAGGAAGCTGTGGAGATGACAGGACTACCAGGTTTTGGACTCCTCTTAGGCTCTGGTTTAAGCTAAGTACTGAGCTCATCAACCCTGCTAGGCTGAGATGCTTGAGCAAATCCCCATAGCTCCTAGAAGCTCTCCAGGGTTATAGATGAATTACCAGCCCTGGAAGATGGTGGGCTTGGGTTTAGTTACCTGGATTTTGCCTGTGTTTTGCTTGCCGCTCCTGAAGCTGGGATGCACACATCCAGCAAGAGGTGCTATGTTTTCTACCTGTGCCTGCTGGGTTATTGATGGGCAGCAGTCCTTGCTGTGCTCCTGGTCCCATCAGGCAGGCACTGAGAAATGTGAATGATTTGTGGCCTATTTTCAGCCATTCATGCAAAACTGAAGAAAACGAATAGAAGGTGCCATGAAGATCCACAGACTTCTGTAGGCTAGAAGTATAAATGACGTTCATTCATAGCCCCTTTCATGCATTATGCAATCGTTTAGGCTTTTGGCACTTTGTGTAAGTTGTTCCGAGCCACACAGGGATTCTATGAATGGAAGATGTTCACCTACATCAGAAAATACTGAGGATACCCTGGTTTTGCTATAGAAGTCAAAACTGCTTCTCTGCATAGAAACAGAGAAAAAAAAATCCAATATATGCTGGCTAATCACGTGCAATCTATAAATCTACTAATAACTAAGTCATCAAATCATCAAGCAAATCCTATGATACTCCAGCAAACAGATTAAAAAAGCAGTGCCCAATCACAAATACTCATTTATTGGTCTGTTATTGTAAACATAGCAAGAGAGAGATGTAGTGGTCCAGATTTGTCTGCTGCTTCTCTGTAAACCTGGATTAGTTTTCCTTATGACAACTGTGGAGTCACTAGAGATTAGCCATGATGACAGTGAGAGGCAAATTTAGCCCACTGTTTTGCTTTTTTTGTGCAGGGAGTTTTTCCACAGAGAAAAAAAAAAAGTTTTTTAAGCTTTCAAATGGTTCTTCCCAGCTTCCTACAGACACCTTCCTTCATGGGGGCAAGAGCATGTGTTCAAGCACATGCTTCATTTATATCACATGCTTACATGCCATTGACTTTTAAATTTTTCTTCTGAATGAGGATGTCTTGCACAAGTAGGATCTGAGGCAGCCCGGGAGTGACCAGAACTGCTTCAGATCCTCGTGCATCTCTTCATTATGTATTCTGTGGTTTAGGATTGAAGAAGCTGATTCACTGTGCACTGGCTTTGAACTGGTTTTGGTGTGGCATAGGGTTTTGTTAGATGCTCTCATGAGGTCTTAAAGAAACAAATGGGATAAAAACTGCCAAGTCTCTCAAAAGGTTCATGTATACGCTTTCTCTAACTCCTGCATTTTGGACTTCAGCTGCATCTGGCAAATTTAATATATTCTGCACTTGATATTTAAATTCCCTTTTGTCTAAGAGGTTTTCTTTCCTTTCAGAGATTGGGAAATTAAACCAGAAATTTTGCCTGCTATTTTTGAAGTCAGTGGGAGCTGATCTTCAGGAAGGGCACAACTGACTCCTAGACACTTAGCAAACTGGAGACAGCCTCCTACTTTATGTAAATGTGCACACAGGACAAGTTTAATGAGGGTGGTGCAAGCCCAGAAATCCAGAGCAATTCATAATCAAATCCAGATGAGTTAGAATTTTATGAGAGCATTAACAGTTCTTAAGATGTTGCCATGAGTCTTTTAACCCAGGATTTTTAATAGCTTTATAGAAAATGCTTGGTCTAATTTAAACAAACACATAGTTTGTTGCTCAGGAGAATACTTGAATAGAAGCCCAAAGTGTTCAATGATAGGGAGATCTCTAATCTGCAGTTTAAAAATATCACAACTCAGGGAAAAAGAGGTCAAAACCATTTCATGTTATTTTGCATTTTTTTAATGCCTTGGACTTTTTTATACCATTTCTTCTAGCTACATGGGAATTGGATAATGGTGGTGCCTATTTAAGCTCATTGGAAAAGCAGATATCAAAGCAGGATATTTTTAACCCCTGCAACCCCAAATATCTTGCAGGTAGCAGTGTAAAGAGAGCCAGTTGAGGAATTTTAATGTTGGTTTTCTATAAACCTGAGAAGATGGTAGAGTTCTAAAGATCTGAGAGGATGTAGATGTAAATGTGTAGGTATTAAAAAGGATAAGGGGGGAAAAATCAGATATTTATAGGCCTGCCAATCTGACATTGATTGAGGTAGAACAGGACATACAATCCTGGACCTGCTCAATAAAGAAATAAATGAGAATTAATGCTGAGCAATAGGGGCTGATGTAATAGATTCTGTCAACTAATTGAAATGTTATTTATGAAGCTACAAGTTTGGTTGATGTAGTGTTATGTGGATGTCAGTGAAGCGTTTGGCATGCTGCTACATGACACTATGATTAAGGAACAAGAATCATGCAAAATTGACATGGTATGCAATTAGTGGAGTAAAAACTGCCTTTCAGGATGTAATTATAAGTGGATTTATCATTGTTTTATAGACAGCAAAAGGATCTGCCTTGTGTTCTTTATTTATTTGTTTGTTTTACCAGTGGCCTAGTGTTGCAATCTTTGAGCCTCTAAGGCTTCCGTGGAGAGAAAATGCATAGTCATGTACTAAACCCTACTTCCTAAGACCCTGTATTACCTCCCTATTGGCTGTATGCCAGCTGTCCTACGACTATAGGTCAAAACACCAAGACCTCAGACTATTGGCTAGTTATCCCAATCCTACCTAATCCTATAAAAACCCCTACTTCTGCCCACTTCGGGAGAAGACGCTGTTCCTGGACCCCTTCACGGAACCCCCAATAAAGAACTCGTGGAATACTCCGGGGTCGGCTCTTCTCGTCTCTTTCTCCCCTGAGCTAGCAAGCGACTACCTGGCAAAAGCTGATTAATCACCGAAGAGCTGGACCGCCTGATAGTCTCAGGCTGATTGCCAGGATTAGTTTCGCGGCTAGGGCGCTTGCCGGACCCTGCAAGATCGGAGCTGATCCTTAGGACCGGAGACCGGACCCACCACGCTATCCGGACGACTCTAAAACGGCTCCGGGGGCTTTGTCTGCCACCCAGGCTGGCCACCCGGGCTAGGGCGGGCAACCCCCGGTACAACCGTTTTAGCCTAGGTGGGCACATACTTTTCTCACTGATCAGGTTCTCAAAAGTTATATCTGGGAAAATAAGATATGAGTGGTTCACTGTCACAACCCACTCTGACTTACTTGGTACTCTGGCCGAACATAAAGCCACAACCACAGAACAGAGACAAGAAAGCAGGAAGTGAGTGGGGAAATGCTGCTGGAAACAGTGGTGCTCCAAAGAAAGCTGAATTTTGGTAGTGAGTGGGCTTGTGTGCAAGTGCTCTGCGAACACAGAAGGACAGCGGCCACTACGGTGTTTAAGAATGAGGCTCTTGAGCAGGAGTAACAACGTCAGATGACCTCCACCTTCAGCAGAGGAGATGACTGCAGCTGCAAAGGCCCCGAGAAGCAGGGGAGCAGACTGTGCAGCCGAGGGCGTGGCTGTCGAGCAAGCCCTGAAAGCATTGATACCTTAGGCTTTGTCAGGGGAAAGAAAAGGGTTGTTTGGATCACCATCAGTAAGTACCAGTGTGGGTAACACAAACGAGCAGCAAGCTCTTTCTGCTGACAGACAAAGGCCTAATGAGATGCTGGGCTGGCAATTAAAGCTAGACAAACTCTCAGTGAAGTTTATATGTGTGTTTGTAAATGAAGGCAATAGCACAAGGAAGGAACTGATTAAAAGTTATGTAGGATTCTGCAGCGCCTGAGGTTTTGACCCTTGGGTGTCTGGGTTGCTCTCCTCAAATGAGGATGAATTTCAAAGTTCAGGGCCTCTGTCGCATGGAAGATCACAACAGGTGCTTAGCAGTTCTTAGTTCTAGGTACCATTATTTATTAGTTCATGTACAAATTAGTTTGCACATGAATTAGGCAGAGTTTAGCCTATTTTGTTCAGCAAGATTGCTGTGATAAGCAGTCCATAAAGGGATTGATTATGTGGATATGTTTGTTGTTTCAGAATCCACAGTGTTTTTCTCTCTGTGTACAGTTACATCTGCATGTAGTGGAAGCAATGTAGGCTTTAGTAGCAAGTGGAAAACTTCATGCATGATGCTCTGCTAATTGTTCTGTATTAAAAAATAGGCCACATTATCCTGCATTGCATTCTAACACTTCTGTATGTTGCCAGGCACTGGATAACTTCAATAGCTCCTGATCTCATCTGAGTTGTGACAGGCCCCTTTGAGCTTCTCTCTGTCCTACACTATTTCCCTGATTCCCAGTGTATTTACTGGTCTACTCTAGGTGGTGCTTGGAGGAAGCTCTGAAGGGGAGGAGGATCTCCAGATGTCTCTGGAGGATCTGTCCAGGATTCTTTTCCCAGGGGAAGAATTCATTTCTCCAGGGAAGGATCGCACCCAAGGAGCTCTGAAATTCCAACTAGTATTGATCATGATTAAATATAATTTGATTTTTTTCTGTTGCTACAGAGAGCCTCCCTGTGTTTAATGTGGTGTGTCTAATGTGTCTGGGAGGTGAAAGTACCCAGAGTAGGCTTTGGTACTTTGGCTCATACACATTGTCTGCTGGACTCAAGACAGAGAGGCATCTTCATATTTGTTATACTAGGGCCTTGATAAATAAATAAATAACTTATTCTTTTGTACAGTGCCTGAAATTTTCATCAAAAGAAGAGGAAGCCTCTTACATGAATCACATGGCCCTGTACTGTAATTCATTTAGACAAATGTTGAAGTGAATTGATGGATTCAGGTTTGTTTAGATTAGTGGCCTTTTGAAAAATGAGTTGTCCCATGTGTACAATTTTTCGATCTGTTTACGTCTAATTAGATTTTCAGATTGGCTAAAATTAAGCGGTGTCACTTGTAATGCATTCAGAGGTGAGGATATGATAAAAGAGGCTCTTTTATAATTTCTTCAACAAGTGGCTTGGAGCACTGGCGTAGTGTGAACTGAGGGCGTGTGGAAGATCTGTCTGTAAAGTGGAACGCAAATATCATCAAGCTGCAATCTCACCAATGTAGTGAATTTTCTCTAGCACCTCTCTGGTCTTGATTCAGAGAGAGAGCAAGTTTTCCTGTCATCCTTTCTCAGGACTCCTTTTTGGCACATGTGCCTGGCTGGGGCATGGTGTTGGGGCGGTTGCCCTTGTACACTGGCATCTTTACCTGTTCCACTATTGATTCCTGCATACTGCCTATTCCTCCCTGGAGACAAGTAATTTGAACAGCTTGAAATCTAAAAACTGGTTGCTGCAAAGTCAGGTTTCTAATTCTGCAGCGCAGCTGACAGCTCTGTAAAGTCCCTATTGAAGGTAGAAAATACAACATTCTTCAGCAGACATTGTCCTGCCACCATATGGCCCCAGTTCTATTTTACTGCTCCAAAACCTACAGCCTTTCACATATTTCTGACCAAAAATTCTGCTATTAATGGGGAAGCTTCTTGGCAATTAAGCTGTGCTTATTGCTGCATCAGTGCTTTTAGACCGTGACCCCCAAGCAGTACCCTCTGCATGACAGCAACAATTCACTTCTCATGCTTAGTCATGGATTCACATCCAAGGAGATTTTGGCACAGGTTTCCTCAAATATTGTTGAAAGTTTTTGTTAGTCTTTGCTTTCTTCCTTTGCTCTCTGGAAGCTTTTGCTAGGGATGTGCAGAGCAGTCCCCTGCCCTTTTATAGCAATCCCCAAGAAACAGAGCATGTGAATGTTTGTGAGCTCTGCCATGGTGAGTATTGGATGCTGTCACCTTGCTCCTGCCTCCAGCATTCTGTGGCATGGCACAGCAGTGCTGTCCCCTCTCAACTGGACACTCAGCCCCACAGTACAGGACATCATGGACTATGGACGAGTTCCCCCTGCCTCATTTGTGGGAGGAGTGCCCTGGTGTCCTGTCTCTCTTCCCAGGACCTGGTGTGCCAGATCTGTGGTGATGCACCTGTGTATCTGTGCTGGAAATGAAAGCTCAGCAAAGTGGCTCAGAACTTCAGGGCAGGGTCCTGCCATTCCCTCAGGCAGCACAGAAAGAGCAGCGGGGACCTTCAAGCTGGCAGTAGGAGTGCCCTGTGAAACCAGCCAGCAGCACTGGAGGGGCTCAGCAGATAACTTGGTGACAGCACAGCTCCTGGATAAGATGGCCTGGCTGAGCTGTCCATGTGCCAGGAATCTACCTAGACAACAGCAAGAAAAAGCTGATATCTGCCCAGGCATCTTTGTCATCACAAGCCCCTCCTGACCCAGCTCCCTTGGAGACTTCCCGTAGCTGCTTTCAGACCCCTTACATTTCCCAGAAGGAGAAGGGAGCTGAGAGCTTTCAGCAAGTTACAGGTCAAACCATGAGATCTCGGGGATTGGGCCCATGCCAGGCCTGGCTCCATCCTTTCTGTTGGAGTTCTTTCTGGTTTCCTCCTGGGGTTTTTCTCCTCCTGCCCCCATAGTGGTGACTGCCCCCTTGATGGGGTGTTGTCTGGGCCAGGTTCTTATGTGTCAGCAGGGGAAGGTTGAATCTTTCCTGTGCTGTGGGATCCTGGAAAAATGTGCTTCATCAGATCTGAGGCCCTCAATCGCAATGCTTCATCAGTCTCCTAAAGGTAAGGGTGACAAATGACTAAGTAGTGTCTACAGGCAGCAGCAATAATTTTGGGTTTTTGTTCAAAAGAGAGCATTTTACACGTAGAGGAATGCTTTTAAACTGGTGGAGTAAATCTGTATCCGAACCCATTAGTGCTACTTAAGGGCTCAGGATACAAAGGTGCAGCATGCACTAGCACCTCTGCTATAGGGAACTCTGTTCTAGATGCCGTTAGCTGCATAACAGCTGCTTTTAGTCTGAATTTTTCCTTCTATTGTCAGGAGGATTTTCTTAGATTCCCTTTCTATTTGAAAACACTACCATGATCCACTTTGAAATAGGCAATAATACATATGAAGTGAAAAGTTTTGGGTTTAGGACATTCATTCCTACTTGAAAAAAAGCAATTTTAACAGGCATGAGCTGATACTGGGCAGTCTTTCACAGGATTTTCTGTTTTCTTTGCCTATCCATCTAACCTCTACCTGAGATTTAGGTACTTCCTTTCCATCTCAACTCTTGTGCTACGATATTTGTTGATTAAAAGAGAACCTCTTGATTTCCATGGGCAATTATGGTAAGGTAAATCTGTTTTACAGAGATCAGCTACACTGCAAATAGTTTGATACAATCTCAAGCCAGTACTGGGGTGGACAAACAAGTACCCTTAATTTGGAAGTAATGCTGAGAAAATCTGTAAGTGATTTACGTATTGGAAAGAATGTCTGAAGTAACTTTCTAGAGCATTACAGTTATCTGCTTACCATTATAAATGCAGAGCACAAGAAGGTTTAAAGTTGATAAACAAATGGGAAGAAACTTCTACACGTAGTAGCCTGGTGAATTCCCATATTTTCCTGTTTTTATCTCAAGATTTTCCTGCTAGATTGCTTTTCAGCTTCACAGGAAGGAGAATTTTGCTTTGTCTTAAGTAGGGAATTAAACAGCTGCTAGGGGCAGGAAAAATGGTGGCACAAGCAATCAATGTTTCATCATATTATACAAGATGTATCTTCTTTCTTGAAGAGATTACCAGTGCAATCTATATAATTAGGAATATGCACCCCCATTTGTTTTAAACAACACGTGGTGGCTAGGCACATAATCTGCATTTTCTCTCTTCTCATGAAAATGCTGTGCCTTCAGGATCAGGGCCATCTCTGTGATCTCTGCGTTTTCTGTGTTTAATGGCCTTATAGAACTAGCTGATGAAATGCTATTAATTTAGAGGCATATAGAAGGAGCATGAGATCCCCAGCAGACTGTGGTGCACTGCTCAGGGAGCTGTCAGACTGCACAAGTTGCTAAGGCCAGATTAAATTAGTGCCCAATTACTCGTACAGTAGTAGTAGGTGCTAGCATGTATGACACGTGTCACCATATAAAACCCTGCAAATTCCAGTCTTAAATTAATGGCACGGAGCATTCATTTAGTCATGTCACTTTTCAAATGGCAGTGTCTCAGAGTGGGTCAGACAGTAGAATTCTTTTTAGTTTCTAGGACTTGGTGTAACTTTTAGTCTTATTCATAAGGGTTGGACTGGTTCAGCATGATGTCTCATCTGAGCTTATAAGCAGTTTCAGCAGCCCTCATCTTCATTACTTCCTGTGAGGGGGGGAAATGGTAGTAAAGGTGCCATCATCTTGTGGAGACAAAACTAAGCACACTCTCATAGTTTTGTTTGTGCATAAAGAGGGATGGGAGGGGACACTGTGGAGCACCCTGGCCTTGTGACCCTTTGGGACACATGCTGAATACATCCAAGAGAGGTGTTGAGGGAGCACGGTGAGGCACAGAAGAAGTAACTAGTGGTGAGGAAGGGAAAGTTCTCCTGATATCTCATCCTCCTTGCTGCGGTTGCGCTGTTATTGTCTGGAAAGATTTCGTGCCAGAGGGTTTCATAAAAGACAATAATCCTGCAGGTTGTGTTACAGAACTTGTCTTCCTTTAAAGGAGGCAGTCATACAAGGCTGCTGGAATGTGGCTCTCGGCAGTAGGAGCCAGTTATGCCATAAACACCATTGTGACAAATGTCACGTTTACCAGAGGCAGCTACCAGATGATTTATCTAAGCCTTAGTCTGCTGCTGGCCAGATTAATTTTTGGAGTATTTTACATTACACTGCCAGTAAACAAATACTTTTAAAATAATAATCCTCTCCTAGCTTGAGTTTCTTCAAAGAGCTCAACAAAGATTCCCCTCTGTTTGGAGAGAGGGCAAAATGTGTGCTTTTCAAGAGTTGTGTTGTAACCACCAACTCACCATATAGTTTATAGGCATTGTAGAGGATTAACTAGAGAGTACTCAGAGATGCTCTTCTCATCCTGCAGCTGACAATGTCATCTGAGGGAGAAGAATGTAGGTAAGAAATACAAATAAGCCAAAGAGAGTGAAAATGTTGCTTTTGCTTTGGCTTGTCTTTCAAAAACAGAAGGTATAATTTCTGATCCTTTAAA
This sequence comes from Bombycilla garrulus, assembly GCA_013400315.1. NCBI lineage: Eukaryota > Metazoa > Chordata > Aves > Passeriformes > Bombycillidae > Bombycilla > Bombycilla garrulus. The sequence continues at coordinate 36,532 of VXBU01000374.1, read as the reverse complement.
CCTACCCATGAATAAAAGCATTTCAGGGCATGATCCAGAACATTTCCCTACTAGTGCCTTCTGTGTAGAAACCATTCTGACTATGAAGAGCTGTGCCTCTGCTTTTACACTCAGAATTGTAATTTTATAAAAAAAAAAGTAAGTTTGTAAGCCAACCACAGTATCCTTGTGGGAAAAAAAAAGAGAAAGGTTAGTGAAGCCTGTCCTTGATGAGAAGCAATCCCACCTGACATTCTGAAAACTGGGGTGGTAAACTGAGCCATGCTTACATGGGGCAAGCACAATCAAGTTTTTCACTCGTTTTAGCTTCTCCTGCATAGTAATTTTCAACTAGATCTAGTATTCAGCTAGATTTAATAGAGAAGATAGTTTTGCTAATGAATTTGTAGGATTTTACTGGCCCTGGAAGTTTTTGCTGTAATGCACTCAGTATATTATATTAAAAATGTGTGCCACAACTGAAGCAGTTTTGTAAAACAAGCTTTAATGTAGCATCTGCTTATTTGTGCCTTGGGGTTGTGAGACAACAGCAAACTGCTTACTGCTTGAGAAATCTGCACACCACTGCAGGTGTTGCTCTGGTGTTAGAAGTCAGGGCCGTGCCTTAATCTGGATGCAGATCAAATTGCTGTGTTGATAATTAGAAGACAATAAGCTTGCATGAAATTGAACCAAGATGTATTGAAATCAGGTAGTAATTTTCCTTAATGCTGACTGGAAGTAAGCCATGTCAGAAGGTAACCAGAATGTATTATTGTTTGCCATTATAAAAGGGTCCATTTAAATAGCTCTCTCTCATTGAGGGCTATTTAACCTTTTGTAGGTATGAGCATTACAAGAGAGCCTGACACATTTTTTTGGGTGCGTTATTCTGCATAAATGCATGCCCACAATTTTTATGTTTCTATGTGCATATTCATCATGAATCAGACTGCGGTCAATGTATTTCCAAATCATGTCACTGGAGATAGCCAGGAGCAGCTGTTTCCAAAGAAAGTGAAAGAAGCTTCATCCTTGCACTGCCCTAGTGGGAAATGGTTCACTGAAAACCACCAAAAAATCCTTGGCTTGTGCTACAAGATGGGGGTGTAAATGTGAACATGGATGGTCTCATATAAAAAATGCATTTGTATGTGAGAACCAGCTGTGAATAAACCTAAATGCTAGGGTCTAGTGATATGATAATGATCTTAATAGTGATCCCTTTGCTGGAATGAAAGCAATTTCACTGGATGTTCTGTTTTCCTTGGATTCTGAAAGCTGAACACAAGACCCTTCAGGACGTTGAGGACCTTTCCCTATGCTGCCCCTTACCTTTTTTGCCTCTGTCTGTTTCTCTTAGCTTTAAATCCTTTGTAAAAGATAGATGTTTTTTAGGGAGCGCTGCTGCTCCTGGGAACATTTTCTTTCCCAGCATTTCAGCTTGTCCGTTTCCTCCCTGTGCTTTTTGTACACTGCTTTCTGTGCTAACAGGACATTACTAGTTATATCTCTATTTAGCATTGTTGCTGATTGTTAGGTGATGGACTGTAGTGCATTCCCACAGCCTGACATAACTGGTTTGTTGTATTTTTTCATAGTGCTTCTTTCAAAACAGATGAGCTTGTGCTTATGTTGATCAGTAACTAAAAGGAAGATGCTAAGGCAGCATTTGAAAGCTCATAGATACAGTACGGCTGTGAGCTTTAGCTTGCTCTCATCAGCAGCCTTATGGTGGATTTAATTTGGAAATCATTATTTGTACAAAACTGGGGCAGAGCTGCATCTCAGCTGGTCCCGAATAACCTCACAAACATCAGCCTCTCGGTGCCTGTGCAGCTCGGAGAGCAGATGTGCTGTTTATTTACAGGCAGATGTAACTGGAAGCTCAGATCGATGCCTAATTTTGCACTGCCACACTGAAGAGTTCTAAAAAAACCGTGTGGGCGCCTTGCCATCGCTCAGGCGGTGAGACAGGAGACATGTCCTGTGGAGCTTGGCCAAGGTAACATCCAAAAAACTTCCCATTGACTTCTCTGCTGCTCCCAGCTCCATAGCACCACTTCAGGTGGTGGCAGCAGTACAGAGCAGAGTATTGAGGTGAAGTGTCATTTCTGTTTATGGTGTTAATTCAAGTATCAAAACCATCAGCAGAAGCCCCTGCTGAAACTGGAGGCATCACTGTACTGTTCATTTTGGCAGATGAATTGGAAGAGTTTTAATAACCCTTTCTGTGCTCCATGCCAGAGCAGTCTGGGCGCAGGCAAATAGAGATGACCAGTGGCATTGGCTGGAGATTTATCATTTCCAGGTCTGCAGCTGGTGGAGTGAATCTGGTGGTGATGTAGCTCTGCCTGAAGCCTGATAGCTAAATTAAACCATCCACCCAGCCTCAGCAGTGTGTAGGCATTTAATGCTTCCCCTAGTAATGTAATAGTGCAAAAGGAAGTACAGCTGATCTGGAACTTTGCTTCCTGAGGTCTGATGCCTCAGGAAATGCCTTTGTTTCTGAATTTTCTGCCTCTAAGTATTTATTCAAGCACTTAAGGATCATTCAGTCAGGTGCTTACAAAACAATTAAATTCCTGAAAATATGTTTAAATATTTTTCATCTGTAATGTTTTGAAAAAAAGCCAGTGTAACCTCAGCAGATACAATGGCATGTTCCATTCCTCGAGGGCGTAAGGATTCAAAGGTCTAAGTTTAGTGCTTTCTGCTTAAAGGCATTTAAATGGGTGATCATTTTCCTGCTTTGTTCTTCTGGAAGCTTACTTTCTCTAAATATGAAGGCATTTTGTGGCCATTTCTTAGACTAGAACAGAAAGGGAGGAGAGCTGTATGAGTGTCAGTGTTTGCATATGCATCATATAATATATGGGCATATAATAAGCAAGACCAAGTTACTTAGATTTTTAAAAAATCAAAAGGATCGGTTCATTTATTTTTAAAGCCATGGAGAGCAGGATTGTCCTTTTTCTCTTTAGTTTTTTTAAAGGCCTGCAGCAGGCACAGACTATGGAAACCTGCATTATTAAAATTGACAATCACAATAATGCTCTAAAATCCACAGGAAGAGGCTCTGATGATTGAAAGCCAAGGAAATAATCAGTAGTCAAGGGCAGACAGGGTTCCTAAAGGGATTCCAGCTTGTAGACAAGAAATAATACACCAGGAAGTAACAAATGGAATTAATTGGTTCTTCAAGTAGAACAGTTACAGACGGAAGGAGGATTTACATATGTTTTATTATTTAAATAACGGGAATGAATAGAGGACTCCAGACGTGCAGGTAGCACACTAACACTACTCAGAGACCCTGGGCTGCTGAAATAAATCTGCATTACAGCTGGGCAAGGAAAGAGGATAATAAGGTGTGGCAGGTCCACTTGAACTTATTTTGGCTGATGATGATTTTGTTAAAATGTTAGACCTTCAAGTTTTAAAACCCCGTTTTTGAACACTGAAAAGTTCCATTTGCTTTTCATTTGTTTTGTTTTTTTCCAAGGTTCCTTGGTTGCTCCAAAATAAGCAGCTTCGGAGTTAGAATTCTGCAAGTCTGACATTTAAATGGCAGTTTCAGTTGAATGTAATTTCCTTCTTCAGTCCTTTTGGGAGTATTTTAGTGTCCTATTATGCAGTGACTGTACTACGAACTGGAGTTGTCTGTGTACAGTGGATTGCATGTCCTCTTCCATTTCATCTCTGGCTCTAGGTGGGAGTTCTGTGTGGGAAGCTTATAAGATTTGAGAGATGTTGTTGTTTGTCGTTTGGGTGTGTGCTCTTTACGTATGAAGGTACTGGATAAACATAAAATACTTTTCTAATTGTGAAGTGGAAAATGTTCAGCAAGTCTAAAGGCAGAAAGCGGTCATAGCAGCTACATTGTTTCCATTAGAGGAAATCCCTGTAGCGTCTCTCAAATAGACTTTGTGTGTTTCTCCCAAAAGGCATAAACCAACTTTTTGCTTTTCCCAGCTCTTATAATTAGAAGGGATAAAAATGTTTAGGATATCAACGAGCCTTTCTGCATGAGTGCAGATGTGACTCTTGGTGAGTCAACCATTTCCCAGAACTTAACTCACCCTCTATGTAATTATTCCAAAGAATTACTCTTCCAAAATTAGAAGAAAAAAACCCATGTAATTACAACTGCAATATTAACATACTTAATGTCTGCCTAATGTCTGAGCATCAAGTCAGAGACCGTATTTTCAAGAAGTATATAAAGTGTTAGCAAAATGACTTAGGCTACGCAACGTCTTCAACAAAGCTGCTAAATGTATGAGCTCTGCATTAGTTATGCCATGACTGGCTGTGGAACTCAAAGAGAAACTGACGGAAGTTACATTTCATTCTTTCTGCACTTTCTGTACCCTCTTTCTCCTTTACATATTGATCCAGCTGTTTTGTCAAGCTCAGCAATCTCGGCCGAGCTCGCTGTGGGCTACCAAGGTCTTGCCCTGCCTTTTGCTGGCCTGGCGCTTTTCCCGGCCCCTTTCAGGACAGCACCCAGCGGGAAACAGCTCCTGTGTCTGTAGCTTTGTCCTATGCACACTGTTGCAGTGCAGAGACTTAGTAGAGGGCCAGGCACAGGCCAGAAGTGCCTCAGAGAAGGGACAGCAGAGGAGCTGAGGGTAAACCTGTGTGTGATGCTGCGTGGTTGGAGTGACCAGCAAGGATCATGGTTGTCAGTCCCACTGCTCTCTTCCTTACAGAAGAATTCCCTTTTTAAAAGGAGTGCCTGTTGTGGAAAATGGGGAGCAGGAGACAGGTCAGGCCAGAGGTTTGTGCATTGCCAGCAGTAGTGGAAGAGGAGATGCTGTTGAAAGCCCTCGAGCTGCATTTTGTTTATGGGGTTAGTCAAATAGAAACACTAGAGCTTTGGGTAAAGTCAGGTTGTATAAAATGAGCATCATTTTTGAGTTTTGGCAGTTGTTATTTTTTTAATATAACACCTGCTTGTACTCCCTCCTTTTTTTTTCAAGAGGCCTTTGTTTCATGTATTAGTAGCTTTTCGGTTTGACTCTACCTATTTTTTGAGATCGCTCAGCCTGATTAAATCTTGCTTGACTTCTGCTCATAAGGAGCTGTGAGAGCTGGAGTGTGGGAAAGGAAGGCAACACATACGGGGTAGAAAATATAACTTGCAACACAGTGCTACAGTTATGTGATGTGGCATGCTCATGTGAATCAAATGTGCTATTTTTACAGCATGTATTAAATGTGAAATTGTGACTGGTGTTAGAGCAGTGCCAGAACTCCTGCCAGTGTGTCATGTAATTTTATTTTAAGAATGAAAGGTCTTGAATGAGAACCTGTATTTCCAGCAAATTTATTCCATTTGTCTAGGGTCACCTATGCCCATAGGTCATTGCCCCCTTTATGTCTGATTTCTTCCTTACATGACATTTGATTTCATTTCAGGATATGAGCAGAGAAAGCCTAGGTGGCTTCTGCAGCTGTAAAATCATGTACCTGAATGAGAATGACCCTTTTGTATGAGGTGTCTCCACATCTTCAGCCAGTGTTGACTGAGGTCCCTGGAGCTGTGTTAGTGTGGGTCAGCAGACGGAAAGCATAACCCAAGAGGTGAAGACTTGAAGCACCTTTGGCTGGGAAGTAACCCCTGCCAAAAGTGGCATGGAACACCAAAGCACCTGGGCTGTCTCTGCTGTACACAGAGACAGCCCAGGGCTCTGTTATTAGTACAGGGATTATCCCAGAGCATGGTGAGTAGTTTGTGGATCCCTGGCTTGAGACATTTCATTTTGCCATAAAAATGTGAGGTCTCAGGGGAACTGGGTCCTTAAAGTCATGTCACACTGTGCCAAGGAAAATGCCTGTCTGCTTTTAAAGTGTGGGTATGGCTTTGATCCCTCTGCATCAGGAGGAGGTGATTAATGCCAAGGACACACTGGCACTGGGAAAGCAGAGTCCTGGTGGGCACCAGATTCCTGAGGAGCTCCCCAGGTGCAGCAGGGGCGAATGGGGCAATGGAGGAGCAGCAATGAGTCACTATTTTGGCTGATTAGGGTCTGTTGAGTTCAAGTACAAAATAGGATCACTGGGGACTAAACGAGCGATATGCAGATGAGCTCAGCAAAAAAAGAGTAGAGGAGGTTCTGATATACACCTCTGAAGTGTTTCTTGTCCCTTATTATGTTCACTTAAGTTCATATCTCTAAAAATAAAATTTTAAAAAAATCCCACAAATATAACATGATTTCAGGAAATTATTTTATAGTAATTATAGCTAATCCAATTAAAGGTGATTTGTAATGACTGCAAATTAATTACAGAAATACTGGATTTAATGAGTGGATTACTATTTGTTTTGATAAAAGAGAAAATGCAAATATCAAGCTAGGTTATTTAGTGCACTTAGATCACACTGAACTCACTACTGCTAGATTTACAGCACTAGTTGTTTCCACAGTGAGGAAGATCACAGTCTCAGCTGAACACACAGAGACAAATATTAAGCCCTTTTCCTTTCAAGGAGTGCATCTGTACAACACGGTCAGACTTTAATGATTTTCCTATAATGGAAATCAGATGTAATGTCTGGGGTCAGAACTTGGTGTGATTGTTAAGTACAAAAGTATCTCTTTTTTAGCAAGTTTTTTTATCTTATTTTCAGTATAAGCTTTCTGGCTTGTACATGGGTTGCTGCTTGACAAGATGCTTCCACGTACACATGAGATACACACAACATACCTGTTCTCCCATCCAGCAAGAAGCTGAATCATTGCTGGCTCAGTTCATCCTGCAGTGGCCTGATGCTGCAGCTGGGAGGATGTGTGGAAAAATAAAGTGTGTGTTTGTAGTCAGGCACAAACCCAGGGTGTGCTCAGGAGAGCAGGCCTCGGTGGTACAGTAAAGACATGGCTGATGCAGTACTCCCAACAGCTCTGAAGTGAGGCAAGGGCAAGTGCAGGGTTGATATGTCCAGGGCTTTGATGCGTAGTGCTTCTGGCTGGGGGACAAAAAGCAGATACCACAGCTCTGCTTCTGCACCTCCTGATCACAAGTTGTGTGATGTTATCCTACTTCCTGTGGGTCTGAAACACGGAGGAATTTGAGAGCTAGCACTGAGGGCTGCCTGTGTGTGTTGAAGATGGAAGAAACACATGTTGATAAGGCTCAAGTCTTGGGAAGCCACCAGGTTTATAAAGCCAAGAGGAGCTCCTATATCAGAAAACACAAGTGTCTCGAGGCTCTGAGGGGAACTTCCCAAGTTACCGAGCATTGCACGAGTAGAAATGCAGAGGCTTGTTCCAGAGAGGTGCACAGACCTCGGTCAGGTGGTACCTTAGTGGGCTTGCCACCTTCACCACCCTTCCCCTGCCTTTTTCTCATCTCATCAAACCTGTTACTTCATTTTGACTGTCCATCAGCTTCTATGTGCTACCACCACACCATCCACTTGCTGCCTTGGATTTGCTTCATCATCAGAGCCTTTGCACCTCTAAGGCAGTCTTAAGGCCTTGATAATACAGTTGTATTGGCAGTTTTTCTAAGAGTCTAACTCTGGTTTTGTTGTCGAATGTGGTTGACTAAGTAAATGGAAATGAGCTTCCTTCCCAGCAGCTCTTGCAGCAAATTAGCAACGGAACAAACTCTGGTTCCTAAGGAAGTCAGAAACTACTGAGCAACCTGTAATCAAGGTTCTCCTAATGTTGTGTTTTAAGTAGACCCCATTATCATAGCAATGTCTTCCTGAAAGCATTTAGACTTTGTTACCCTATTAGAGAAATTAGCATATTTTAGCTGATAAGCTTCTGGCACATTTAAAAACTTGTAATAATGCTGGGTGTTGAAGCTACTCTAAAACGTGCTTTCATTAAAGGGGCTTGTGCCACATAGGAAATGTATAAATAGAAAAACCATAATTAAAATGCCACATTATCTTGTTCTAAACTTAGTGTGTCTTGAAATTTAGGTATACAGCACTATTTTTAGACCTTTCCAACAGAATTTTTCAATTTTATTAGTATAGAGGGAAAGAAACTGAATATGGTTGGGGATTTTTTTGGTTGCTTGGTTGTTTTGTTTGGTTTTTTTTTTTTTAAAGAGCTGAATTTCAAATATGACTGTAATAACTGTCTTTTTAATTAAAGTTGGAATAAGTCTTTTTAGACCAGTCACTGATTCTAAGAGGTAACTGATCATCACTGTGTTATTCAGAGGAGAGATTGCACAGGAGCACATCAGGGAGAAATTACAAGGAGGATCAGCAGGGTCAGTGCAGAGCCCAGTGCAAGCGTGTAATTGCAAAGTCAACAGAGAGGAGCCAGTTTATGCCAGAATTTGATCTTGAACAAAAATGAAAAATAAGAGTCCATAAATATGGATGTAAGGAGACTTTCCTTTTTTGCTTTTCGCAAAAATAGCCAAAATTCAGATTTCTGTATGCTTTCATGGTCAGACGAATGTATAAAGCCAGTTCCTGCGGTTTGGGTTCACAGCAGCTCTCTCCTCCAAAGGTCCATAATCCAGCTTGATTTCTAGCACAGCCTTTCCATCAGTGGGAACTTCGGCTGGGTAACTCATCTGAATGAAGACTCTTATTCTTGTGAGGCTTGTAGGGAATTAGTATTCTTTTAAAATCTGATCCAAAAGTTGTGGGAGTCATGCAGAGACTGACGGAAAGAGAAAATCAAAAAGTTATTGTGCTTCTCTAGCAGCGATAAAAAGTGGCATGTGATCTCTGGAGGGCAGATTTAACTATAGAAGAGCTGAAACATTTTTGTATTCATGGTGCAGGGCTGCCCCACTCTATTCCAAATCTGAGTCAATGACTGAGCTGTGAAAGCTCAAGCTGCAGCCCACATGTAGAGCACTGCATGGGCCCTGGGGTAACAGGGAAAGCATCCAAGGAAAGAGGATCAATACAACCACTTGATTAGCAAAAGGGTGATGCAGAGCATAAGGATCGCTGGACAACTTCTGATTGTAATTACTGTCACCTCTTCCAGGTCATTTCATGATCTTCCAGGTCAGGGAGAGATTTTACAAGTTCATCTTTTGAAGTAGTCTGTGTTTAAAATTAAAAATAAACAAACAGACAAAAAAATAAGAAGCCTGCCCTTGTTCACAGTTCATTCACAGAAATCTTAGAGCCATTATTCTTTGCACATTTCTATAAGTTAGTCATTTTTCACCTTTTTGAGAGGGGCTGCAAACAAGGGCAATGAGAAATCTCATGTGAGCAGGTGAAGGTTTGAGTGCTCATATTTCTTAATGGGCCTTGGATAATTGGCTGCCTTATTAGTCAATAAGTGACCTTGCATGTGCCTATAGAAAATTATATCTTGATTGATTGTAGGCATGGTGTGTGGTTTTTTTTGTTTGTTTCTGCTGATAGGGAACAGCCCAGCAGCGTGGTCAGAGGCAATCTAGGTGTCGTTCCCTGGGCACAGCTTTGTGATATATTGGCCAAGCTCCACGCAGAAGTAGCAAGTTCCCATTCATCAGCCTGAGCTTCAAAAGCATGGCAGGGAGAGAGGGTTGTCTCTGTACTAATGATCTAATACACACTGTTTGTATCAAAACTGTCATAGCAAGGACACTGGTGGGAGTAAGAATGCAGTCAATTCAAAGCTGTGCTTCTGGCATTATCTCACATGTTAGCAAAATACATCCTCAGAAATGTAATTATGCAGAATTCGCAGAGGTCTTGTGAAAAATATGTCAAGCTGGATGTTTATTGTGATGGTAGACCAGCTCTGACATTGCTCTGTGATGAAATGGTATCGTGTGTGGGTGTGTAATGATGTGTATTCATACACACACAGATATCTGCATATGATATGCAGACAGAGCTTGTATGGTGCATATTTATGTGTTTGCTCTCTCTCACACATGCAGCAAAGAGGTGATTAGATGCCAAAATTGATAGATTTTCACAATAACTTTGTAAAGCCAACATGGAATTCTTGGATGAGGTGTTTTACATAAAGGTTTCCATGTGGCTTAGGCTTAAATCTGGCTTCCTCCTGTGCTCTAAAAGTAAGTTCTGTGTTTCAAGTGGGGTTTTGAGGTTATGGGAGCTGCCTCACAAATGCATGGCTGCTGGGTTACTTGTGGTGGGCAGGTCAATGGGCAGCAGGGGCTGGTCTCCTGCCCACCCCAGCAGCGCTGCACTGGACAGGGAGCAGGATGGGAGTGTCCCAGATACAGCCAAGACACAGGTACATCTAGTACAAGGACCAGGGAGTGCTTCCAAATCCTGCCTTTGGCCTCCCTCTGCCTGACTTTTAGTGCAGCATTTGACTTTCATGGCCTCTGCTAAATTTATAGAGGTGGTTATGCCAGGAAACTCTGCTCTGAAAACGCTTACGGGCTTTGCAGAGAAGTCAAGCAAGCAGGCAAGGAAAAAGTAGTAGCTCTCCATTTTACTGCTAAAGAACTGAGATGCAAGAGATTAATGGATATGCCCAAGGTCATATTGGAAATCTGCAGCAGAGCCAGGTGCTGGATCCAGATACTCTGCGTCCTAGCTCAGTGCCATAGCCTTTTTTTTTTTTTTTTTTTGGTGTGTGAATGAGAAAAGGTCATTTGTCCTGTTTCATCACTTTGTTGTCCAAAGATCTAATTACTTTGGGAATTACCTCAATGGCTTTCAATCAGTGCCTTTCTGTCTTAGGTCATTCCACACACCTCACTTTGTCAGTTTAAGGTGCTTTGTAAAGATTTTTTTTTCCCTTCTTAATTAAAAAATTATGCTTCTGGCCAGCTTTTCTGCACATGTTTTTCAAACGTATGCATGAGGCTGAATACCAGCAGAACCAAGCACTTGTACTCCTGACATCTGCTGATTGCTGTGTAAGAAGCGGAGAGCTTTTACCTATAATATATCAGAGCTTTCCACAGATTGGAGGTGACTTATAAATTACACTGTGGAACTTCTTCACCTGCAATTGAAAAGTAATCGCCAAGGTGCTGGGAGTTGTGGACCTTTCAAGAACACAGAATTTCTACACTCTGCTGTCCCTCACGGCACATTTTAAAATCAGGAATGACTCTAAATCAGCTTGATTTAAAATAGTGTTTCCGTTCTGTTATTGCCTTTCAGTTTCAGGATCTTTAATAGTGCACTTATATTTTAAAGGTTTTTTTTCTCTGCAGTCATAGAGGTGGGCAAGACATCTCCTCAAACATTCCCCATCCACTGCACAGAATCAGTTGTGTGTTTTTTTGGTTCCAACACCCAAGGCCTGACCAAAACCAGCAGGTATCATACATATCACAGCAGAACCATGACGGTAAGTGGTTCTCTGCAGATAGCAGGTTATGCCAGCACTGACCTGGAAGAAATAGAAAATCAAAAAGAATGTGCTTATTCTCAGTGTACAGCGCTTTCAGCCTGAAAGATACTTGGGATCAGTCCTCGAAAGGTCCTCTTGCACTTTGTAACTCTTCAATTCTTTTTTATGCTGATCCAGATTCTGGATGACTGGTTTTGGAGAGGACTGTAGGTATATCCTTGAGTTCTCAGGAAAAGCTTCTCCTGGCCTGGCTTCTGGCTCATGCTGATCTTTGCATGGAGGGCGTAGTTGCCTATTCTGACACCAGAGAAGCTGGACTTTCATGGGAAGACTTGAGTCTGAGATTGAACAGCCTTTCTTTATTTTTTTCCATTCTAGCTCACAACTCTCAAACCACATTTTGCCAGCTGCTAATTTCAAGTCAGAGCTCCAGAAGTCCTTCAGCAGTAGGCACAGTTCCTGGCAAATGTCCAGCCAAGCCTGGCTCACCTTCATGGCTTTGAGGGATTAATAGACTGGGGTGCAGGAGCTCTGGTCAGGGACACAGTCTGCATTTTGCAAGACAGGCATGTACTGAGAAGAGCAAGTCTTTGCCCCTAGAAGTTTGTAGTCTAAGTAGGCCAAATCTCAGTTAATGACTTCAAAATAATTTTTACAAAGCTATAATTAGGTTAGATTGTACTTTACCTTCTTTTCTTTCCCCCTTCTATGAATGGAGTCGGTGACCTTAAAAGCTTTGTGCCTGACTCCATTCCTTTGTTTCTATAATTAACACTGTTTACTTAGCATTTTTCTCACTGCTGAGAGGGACAAAAGCTTTTTTTGTTCCCCTTAGATGCAATTTGTATGATACTGTATTTGTTTAGAATTAATGACAATAACCATGTCCATTCTTGACCCTTATGCAATTAATCAATCTCCCTCAAGTTCTGCAGGCATTAATGAGCTCACTTGGGTGGCAGAGAAAATGCAAGAGTGAAGTTGCCTCATTTCACAACTTCCCCTAAAATGTTCCCTCATTTTCTCTTCCTCCTCTCTCTGCCTTCTCTTGCTCCTTGTCTGTTCAGTCTACTGAACCTGATCAGTGTAGTACGACCTGATCTTTAGCTGAGAGCATAGTTGCAAATTCAACCCAGAATAAGCTCAAAGTGGCTTCTGAAAGGAAATCAGAGAACTTTGCACTTTGTCAGCTACACCTTACAGCATTTGTTCATCTGAGGACGTAGAGGAATAAACTTTTCAATGGCAAAGGTCTCTTTTCTCAGACTCCTTGCTTATTTAGTGTTAGGACATGAGCTTTCCTCAAAGATCTTGAAGGCAATGGACAAGCCAGTTCACTAGTGACTGAGTAGAAGAGCAGCCGGTGAAGTCCAGCAATTTTGTAACAGCTTCTGTGGCTGTGAGAGGCCACAGATCTTTATTGCTCTTATTGTAGAGACAAGCACCAGGGGTTGGGTTTTACAAGACAGCACCCAGTTCATCGGAGAAAAGTCAGCCAGTGAAATGAAGCTTCATTCTATGCAGAGCTCTGCAGTGTGCCAAACACCAGTTATCACCCCAATGGCAGTGACTGAAATGCTCACACTGTTGGGGATGAAAGGTGTAAATCAGGGATTTTGGTAGTGCTCTGCTGAGGCTCTTATTTGCTGGCAGTTGTGGATCAGATTTATATCAAGTCCTAAACTAGCAGGCCCCAAATTTAATAAAGCTGTGTTACTCTGCAATTCCTTTTCCATGTCAGCAGCTAATTCAAGTTACTGTTGACCAAGGGTCCTTTCACAGTCACCTGGCAACTTCTACCTGAATCACATTAATCATCCTCATGAAGATGTGCAGAGGTGAAAGAGCTTTTACTAGTTTCAGACTGAAAGTGTCTTTTGAAAGAATAAATGGAATAATTTTGTGGCATTTAAAATACCACTGTGCCACACTTCAGCCTGCACATCCTTGGGTGAGTTTAAAATTGCCCTTGCATTAAGCACAGTGGAAGGGTCTCTCCAATGTGTCTGTAACACTCTGTTGCAGGTCACACAAAGGATTGCTTTTTTTTTTTCTAGTAGGACAAGAGTAGCAATATCAGTTTTCAAACTTTTGGACTGATCCGTCAGTTTAGTCCTTTACTCAGCATGACCTTTATCATCCCATATCTTATTAGAGCCAGAGATTAGTGATTTGTCTTTTGAAAGATCAAACTCATAATTTCTAGATGCTGTTTTGTATCTGTATATTTATATCATGCTCTCCCTTGGCACTTCAGTATGTGGTATAAAGCATTGGGTTTTAGCTCTAAAAATTCTAAGAGGGGAGAGCAAAACACTAGTGAAATGTCAGCATTATTATAGCTTGAAGAAGAATATTACAGTGTTTGCAGTCAGTGTGTGTCTTCTTGTGTTGAAGCTAAGTTCCTCTCTGAGAAGAGTACAGTTATTTTCATTTTAAAAATAAGCAATTGAGATATAAATAAGCATAATAGTTTTACTGAGATCATAGAAGGAGCTTTGAAGCTTTTTAGTTCATCTCTCCTAAATCTGATCAAATCAGCTAATGGGAGAACATTTATCCAAGAGCAGAGAAAACAGAAATAACTGGGTCTGTTGGAGAAAACATCCATAACCACCCCAGATTGGTGCTTTCAGATGTGTCATTATTTGTACCTGGAACTTGGTTTCTAAGTATTCCCTACAGTGAAATAGAGAGCATTGGTGTTTATTAATACTCTTCCTTGGTCAAAACTGAATTCTCAGCACAGTAATTCTCATAGTATATGGGGTAATAGTTCAGTCAAGTGGTAAACCTAATGAGTGATAGGGAAAACCTATCTTTTTTTTCTTTTTTTTTAAATTATATTTTTTTTAGCAAGAGCCAAAGTTTGTAGTATTTGTTGAACAAAATGCATGAGAGTTTATTAAGCAAAATAAATAGAGGAAAATCAAAATATTTAATCATGCAACTACAAAGGGAGGAATGAAACAGCTTGGCAAATTGCATTTGCAGCACAGTAAAATGTGTACCGTGTCTACATAAGTAGTAAATCAACATTTTTATAGCTCTACTATGTGAAGCCTCAAACTAGAGATATGTAAATATTACAAAGTACAGATATGTTTGAATATAAGAATGTAAATACACCAAACCATAGACCAAAATTAGGCAATCACCTCCTAATAATTATTTGTAAACATCTTGTTAATCTTAGAACTCTCAATACTCCCTTCAGGGATGATACATTGCATGTAAAGCTGCATTCAAATAGTCATTAGTTGGGAAGTAGTTAGCAGGATACTAAGAAGATAAATGATGAGTTGTGGTTTCCTGATTCCATCTTTTCTTTGCTCCCCTTAGGCCTCATGCTGTCTCCTCTTGATTTATGCCAGAATCAGAACTTGCTTTCAGTCTGACTGGTCTAGCCCAAGTACAGGCTTCCTTCTGGGTCTGCAGCAGGGAAATCAAACCCCTTGGGAACTGCCACACATCTCGTCCCTGGGGCCTAAGAAAACCTCCATCAACACACTGCTGGTTTTCTCTTCCATGCCTCACAAACTGGCTGTCTCTAGGGGCCTGCTCTGGAGGTTGTTAAAAGCATTGGGAATGCTGATATTGACTTAATGGCTCCAGGTATAGCTAAATATTGTCAAGAGAGCTGTAAATAAATGCTTTGGGAAGACGGCTCCTTTCCCAGCTGTGCATAGCAAGGGGTGGCACTTGCTGCCAAGTTTTGTGGTTTCATCATGAGCTCTGTGGTCTTTTGAATTTATATACAAGCTTAGGATCTTCTACATGTGATTTATTGAAGATCTGAAATTTCTTTGATTGCTTTTAAGGAGTTTCTCTTTTCACTCTGTGGTAGAAAGCAAGCTGGCAATGCAGTCTAGAAACCAAAGGGGGAAGAAGTATGTTTCAGATTGATTATTTTTGATGAAAGGTATTTTTTAAGCTGGATTCATGGTTCCTGGGTCCTTTCTCATCAGTTTGAATGCTTGTCCTTGTTTGCTGAGCCCTTGCTCTGCAGCTATGCTGCTTTGCTTTCTCACTCCTTTTAACAGTGCTGGGCACTAAGGTGTTTTAGCCTGTTCACCCAGTTTACAGTCATCCAAGGTAACTACAAAGAGGGAAAGCACAGAAAAGCCCTAAAGAAAGCCTGTGATTAAAATGGAAAAGAGGATGCAAACACATGTCCAGGATTCAGTCCAAATATCCAGCTCAACAGAAATCTTTTAATTGCAGATCAGACCCTGAACACAGATGTGCTGTTCCCGTGCTTTGAGGGAACCTCGATAAAGCACTTTGACATGAATGGATCTCTGGGAATAAACAGCAGGTTGCCAGTACAAGGCAGTTTTTCCAGCATTGTCCGAGCAGTGGATGAGCTGCTTATTGCTCAGGGCCTCTGCCAGCACTTTGACAAGAGAGTACAAGGGGGATGAGGAGCCAAAGGAGGGTGGGACCTGAAGAGGAACTTGCTGCAGTTAGCGGAGGGCATCTTGTCAGACCAAGCTGAGCACAGAGCATGCTCGGGGTTAGCTCCAGTCTTGCCTTTCCCCTTGAACAGTTACATAAGTGTTTGGAAAAATAGCTTCGCTTGGCAGAACCCAGTATGTGGAAAATGAACTCATTTCTCATGATGATTTAGATGCCACAGAGATTATGAAGTTAAGGCTCTTGTTTTAAAGGGTTGCAGGCTTTTAACAGGAGATCACAAGGAACGTCATGCTTTGGGATTGAACATTCATTCATTCAGTTCATCAAGTACTAATGTGCCCACAGTACTTTGTTACAAGCATCACAATGCTGATAGTAGCCCGAGGTTATGAACAAGGGATCTCTAGACAGTACAGAAAAGGTTGGCCTTGTGTGTGGTTCTAACCCAGTTGTCATATAATTTTTTTCTTAGATCTGACTTGCATGTTTTGTACTTTAAGCAAATACAAGCAATGCTTTAGCTCCCCTCCCCTGCTTTCTGTTGATAACGGGCTTTACCACTTGATTCTCGAAGGAGCAGTGAAATGGGTGATTTTTCTTTCCAGTGAGTTTTAGCCATACCAGGACTGTGCTAAAATCACTGGAGCCTGTCTGTGCTGAGCACCAAAGTAATCAAAATGAACATAGTACTTAATTTTTGCAGAAGCATTTCAGTTAAAATTGTTAAACACCTTCCATTTCCTTTGAAAACATTAGCACAGCCTGGGTTTGCAGAGATCATATAGTAATCAGAGCAGGGTTTCAGCTGAGTTTGTGTCAGAATTTCACTGTCTGCTTTCAGGAGGAGGGAAGGGGACATGATAAGTACAGTGTAATGTTATCAAAAACTGTATCCATTGATTCCAGTAAGGAATGATACTTCCATGTGCATTTTCTTTTCTCTTGTGCTCTATTCTTCCCCCATTTTGAAAGATGTTATTGCAGGTTTCAAAACCTTACAAAAATGCTGTTATTTCTTCCATAGAGATGAAAAGTTCAACATATTAATTCCAACAGAGTAGTTGGATCTTATGGTAAATTTCTGTGTGTGGATATTCCATTAGGAAGGAAGTTGTCCAATTTCACAGTCCAGATCTCCTCCAATGGGAGCCAGCTGAGTAGCTACATACAAAAGTGGCAGAGGCCAAATGGCCCATTGATCCCAGTTGTTTCCACTTCCTGACACATGTCCTCTCTCTCCAAACCAACAGTATCCTGTGGTAGCCATGGCACTTCTTCTCAGCCTCTGCCTTAGGTAAAACAGGTCAAAGTCTTGTATACCTTTTCTGTTTCCCCTTACCCACAGAAATTAGGTTGAGAAATTAGAATTTGTTCAGCGTGGCTGCCTAGAGCTCAGCACAGCACTCCAGTAATAGTAATGGCACTCCTTTGGTGATGAAAACATGTCATCACAGAAATTCTAACATTTTGTCACCTTTCTCACGATGGCATCAGATTTTATGGTCTGTCCATCACTGCCTCATTACCCCTGTGGTGTTGCTGTATCTGCAGTGTTTCTCATGACTAAAGGAGTTCTCGTCATTGCTGCTGCCATCTAAACTTTGCTCCAAAGTCTGAATGCTCACATATCTCTGGAAGCTGATGCTGGAAGTGACTTCCCTGTTGATTTCCTGGAGAGGTTTTTATGCTCAGACAGTGTGTAGCAAGTTTATTAGTTCCCATGTACCACTTCAGCTTGTGGCAAGTTGTCTTCTGCATTATTCCTGTCCAAGGACGCACGGGGTGCAGGCCAGGCATAGGGTCACATGTTGGGGGGATCTTAATTTTGTCACAGGTACTTCCTGATGGATAACATGAACAGCATCTGTGCTTTGATGTGCGCTCTGGCTGCTGCTCACACAAACTTTTTCTGCATTTTGCTGACTTGGGGTAGAAGGATGGAGATGATGTTGGTTTTTCTAGTCAAGAAACTGATGATAGTTGATGAGCTGGATGGCATCAGGCTTGTTCTCCATTAATGCTCTCTGTAACTGCACAGCACAGTGCCAGGACCCGCTGTACAAAATGTGTTTTCATTTGCACTAAGCTCTTTGGGGTTTTTTTCCTCAGAACTCAGCTCTCTCTATACTTACTGTAACTGTTGTCCTAGAAATCTTCATGAAAGGTTATTGCAGTTGTAAGAAAATTTGTTGAAACAGCACTCTTAATACAATTATTTATAACAATGATTGCAGAAATGAAGAAAATACATGTTGAAAAAACTTATTAAAAAACTGGTAAAAGCAGTGTTGCTCACACTGTTGATTAACAGCATTCAGTTGCTTTTGCAATGAAATCAATAGCCTTGCTCACTTGTTTTTCCATTTGTGTAAATACAATCCATGCTAATGATATGATGTTTGAGCACATCCAAACTGTTTGTCTTGGGGACTACAAGTAACAGTTTATTTATAACCCCATTGGAATCAGATCCAACAATCCAGGCCAAAGTTTTTTTCTCTCTCTTTATTAAGAGCATGGAATAACTTTCATACAATTATATATAAGTTGCTAGAGCAGAGCTCATGTAGTACAGGGAAGCTCATAGCACTGGATTATTTGCCGTGTCATTAATGTTTTCAGTAGCTGCAAGCTAACCCTTTAGAAATCAGTCAATGCTTTCACTAAATGGTAACATCTAATTTTTGAGTGCTTTTACAAAATCCACATAGTTGATGAAAGCAGATTAAAGGAGCATGAAATTAGTGGGGCTTGCATCTCTTTATGGTTTGTGAGCTGAACTATTATTGGTCTCCAGACCTGATTCAGAATCTCAATAAATGAAGGCCAAAGTTTCTTATATTTAGATTTTCTAAATAGAAGAGCTTTTAAATTACCTTCTTCACACCAGATGAGCACCAAATCTCTTGTACATTTGTGTATGAAATTACCCTCTGTTCTTCTCTTTAAGCTGTAACAAAAAAGAGCAACATGTTGAATGAACTAACACTTCGGCATGAATTTAAGGGCCAATGGTGATTACTAGGGCCTAGGGAGAAGTATTCCAAGAGGCCATATTATTGCCTTGATTCTAATGATGGGCTGGCGCTGACTGCATTTGGAAATCAAATAATGCACCAGACTGTTAAACTCCCATTAAAATGGTGTGATGTCTGTGGATCAAGATTGCATTACTGTGTAAACCCCAGTCCAGAGTTAAAGAGGAAATGTTCTGTAGAAGCACCTGGAAAAGATCTGGGCATGTTTACTGGTCCAGATAAGTATATTATATAATTATTTTATTATTTACTATGATAATGTGTTAAAATCTTTCTGGCTGAAAAAGAAGACCCTGAGAGTTCAAGTTCTTCAAGTAGAAAGGTGAGTAAGTAGAGACTTATTGCAAAAAGACTACAGGATGCAAGCAAAGCTGTAAAAATTGTTTGTGGTGACACCTTAATGTAGTAACTTCCCTCTTCCTTTTATGCTGATTTTGTTTCCCTTTGCAAGTATGATGCAGAAAATTATATTCAGGAAGGTGTCATGAAAGTTTATATAATTTATAGGTCTTCTATAAAAGCAAGAGAACAATAGGTATATGGGTTTGTAGTGTTTGTAAGAGGCAGAGAGATGGGATGGACAGGAATGTGCCAGGGATTCGAATACACGGGAGGGGGAGCAAGGAACAAATGTTGTGCTGCTGGGGGAGACGTAATATTAAAGCAATACTACACTCCTGGAGAGAGGAAGGCTGGTTAAAACACTCTCTGAGAATGGCAGAGAGTCTTGTGTGTGTTTGCAAGGTGAGATAGGCTGTAAGACAGCATGGATAGGAATCAAATCCCAAATCGAGCAACTTCTAGAAGCAAGAAATGGCAGGTGGAGGAAGATCCCCACTGTGTGATGCAAGACAGCAAGAGCTCAGTGGTGGGCTTGGGCTTGGTTTCTTCCCTCTGGGGAAGTGAGACATCCCTGGGATTTATTAAATTCTGTGTGATCTTAGTTTTTCCTTAAGTTGGTGTCTGAAGAACTGTTAAGCCAACTGACAGCTCCTTTTTTGCGTGCTCTTCATGCATAGGGAAGCTCAGTTGACATTTTGGCATGTTAATCTCACTTTATGTACATGAATGTAAGGTACACACACTTCGAGTGACTGCTCAGGATGTGAAGGCATGGGCCACGTCTGGAACTGACTGAAAGGAGAGGCAGTGGCAAAAATATTTTGTTTGCTAGGAGGTCGAAAATTCATGCTGCCAAAACTGCTTCAGTGTTAAGATCATCTGTTTTCATGCCAAAATTAAGGAAAAAAAAAAAAAACCCAGGAAAAAATGTTTATGATACAATCAGAAGCAGAACAATCTGTGATTCCTCGAAAGCTCTGCTAAGCAAAGCTTCCAGAAATGTGAGAGTCTATTGCTTAGGAAAAAACAGGTGGAAAAAGAAAAATATTTTCCAGATGTAAAGTTACACTTACACTTTGACTTTTGGTATTGTTTTCATTTTTAAAAAATTATTCCAGTGCCTTGATCACAAAAAATCTGGTTTTATATTTCATATTCTTAACAAACATTGGTTCTCAGCCATGCCTAGGTAGTTTTAGTTTTTAAATATAAAGACTTTTATTCTTCTGCCTTGCTCTTCTTCACAGTTGTGTCATTATTTTTTTTTCAAGATAGTAAATACTGCTTCACCTTCACAGTCTGTAGAGATTAAGAAGTGCAAGCCCCACTGGCATTGCCACGCTAGGATAATATGTAGCACAGAACTGGATCTCAGGTATCCCTAATATAAGAAAATTGCCCAGTGAATTGCAGCTTATGCCTGTTTACCTGCTCTTAGCTCAGAATTAATGTGTTGTAGCAGCTGGAGATGGATGGCAGGGTCTGCTACCCCTGAGAAGAGCCCCTGTAAAAGTCAGCTGTTAGCAGTGAGCCTGAATCTTTGTGTAATGTACAGTTAGAGCCACCAAAATAAGAATATGAGCCTGAGTTCTTGCACAAAGAAATCCAGAAGTTTTCGTTGAAAACAGAAACTTGTGCACTGAATGCCACATTTGGGCTAAGGACATTTTTTACTGGAGAAACGTTAAATTTTCAGTGAAATCTAGTTTCTTATGGTTTAATTTTTCATCCATCCATCCATCCATCCATCCATCCATCCATCCATTCACCAAGCACATGAGCTGTGTCTGTGCTACCTTTGTTGTTTGCTGCGTTCGGGTCTGGGTTTTTGCACAGAACGCCACATGTCTGAGGGCAGCTGCCAGTGCTGCTTTCAGTGGGCAGAGCCCAAGTGTGATCCATTCCCTCTCCCAGGCTTTGCCAAGAGCTGGAGAGTGACCCAGCAAAGCAGACAAGCAATCTGCACAGCAGAGTTCCACCTGAAGCCTTTAGTGTTCTCCTTTTTTATGTGCTGGGTTATTGCTGAGATATTGCACTCATACCGAGGTACATAAACATTGTGGGGTTTGGGTTTTTTCCTTTTCCAAATGCACAGCTATAAAACCCTCCTTGCTGAGAGAAAAGGCAGTGTAACAACTACCTTTTCTTCAATGTCTGTTTGCTTCTGTTTGGTGTCTCTAGCTGAAAAATATTTCAGTCATCAAAGGTTTGATCCAAGCTAGGAGAATATGCACATTCCTCTGTTTTCAGCGGGAGCTTACATTCATAAACCGGTTTTGATTAATATTAACTCCAGGTTTTAGATTCTCAGTTCAGATGACAGAAGAGACCTTTGAATACAGCTTGGCTGTATTACCTGCATACTTAAACATCTTCATGTATTTTAGACTGAGCAAAATCAGCCCTGTGCCTTCAGTGGTACTTTTGAGGTGAGGGAGTCAGAGTCAGAGCCAGAGCTAAGCAGTGACCTCTGAAGACATCTCACAAAAGAGACAGGGCACCGTGATATTATGCAATATCACAGGGAAAGAAATCAGAATGAATCCTTTTAATCAAATAAAGATCAGAGTATTAGGACCAGAAGATAGCTTTCTCATCTACAGGAAATGAAATCCCAGATGAAAAATTCTCGCCAGATACTCACAAATGTGTACTCATTTCCAGCTAGCATAAGAGATTTGCTGTTTCAACTGTAAACAGTTAAAGAAGTGAGAACTCAAAGTGCTTTCTACCAGCTATCTTAAAATGTGTCAAAACCTGGAATTTCTGGTAAACTTGATGTGAATCTCAGTCCCATTAAGTTCTCACTAGTCCTGCAAGTTAGTTGTTGGCACCAAGAAAAAGTAACTGTTGGCAAATGATGGTACAATGCACTAAGTATTAAAAATAACAGTGAAGTTATTGTGTGGTTTGCTTAGAATTGTAATGAATTAACACAAGATAGATCCTCTAGGATAGGTGCTCAGTTCACTGATGGCAGTAGAGATCTTCATGGCTGACAGAGTTGCTCTCTGAGACATTGCCTTGATTTCTCTGAGCTGGATTTGTTTTGCCTTTGTTTGATTTAGAATACCATTATTTTTGAGACCAGCCAATCACAGGCTGTTATGATTTCTTTATCTAATATCCTGCACGAGAAAAGCGCAGCCCAAAACTTTCTAGAAGGTCAGGCATAATATCTCATTTACCTAATCAGATCAACACTCAACAGAGGGGTGTGAGCCAACGAGCTGTGCAAATGCTGTTCTGCTGCTGGTAAGCCGTTGTAATCTGCTACATGAGGGTCAAAGCACAGAGAAACCAACCTAAAAACCTCTGTTGATTTTGGTGGATCATACCCTACAGCTTACTGACACATGCAGGTTTTATATCTGGTAGAAGAGAATGTTGTATATGCTCACCAGCAAGGGATACCTTGGTTTGGTCCGCTTGAGCAATATTCAAGATTTGAATGGAACATTATAAAGGACTTTTTTTTTTCTAGTCTTTCCATTCCATTTGTTATCACAATTAAATTTCACATTTTATTCTTAATGATTTGTCTAGCAGGCAGTTGAAAACACAGGCTACCTTCTGACCGAGTGAATGGTCTAAAAGTTCATTAAAAGAAATGCATTGACCAAGATAAATCCAAAGGCATGTGTGGCAAACTGAAGATTGTAGATTATTTATTTGCCACCTTTTTCAGCCAAACGTCTGTACACCAACATCAATATCTGAAGATAGGAAAATTAGTGCAAACAACTGTTTCTGTTGCATTAATGCCCATATTTGGCTTGCCATGCATGATTTTCTAATAGTCCTCTTTGACTTATGTGTGTACTCCTTTTGTGGTAAGTGCTAAGTTTATGGTCTTCATAACTTTCAAGTCAATCATGAAGGTGTATCAAACTTTTTAGACTCACTATCAGTGATATGATTGTATGTGTGATCCTTCTTGTGATTCTAGTGAACTTGACCTAGTGCCTCACTGGGTCCCTTCCAAACCAAATTTTCTAAGATAAGCACATTTCTGAGATGGTAGGAATGGTGATTTGGGGTTTTCTCACTGAATTTGGTATTGGGCTGCTTCTGTTAAATGATTGTAAAGGCCACTGTAAGGGGAGAGGTGCTGACTTTCAGACACAACATCATTAACTTGTGGTCATTAGAAAAATCCCATGATGCTTTTGGAAAAAGTAAAGTAGTTAACCTTGGTGGCTTGGCCAGACTCCAGCTTTTGTAATTGCATCCTGCCTAACTAAAATTGCATTGCACTCATTCAGTTGGATGGCGTATTCTTCACCTTTTGCCCCAAGCTGCTAAGTACTTCTGTTCAGTATTTTCTATATTTCAACCAAGAAATATCCTAATTCAGCGTTATTTGTTTTGAATGATAGTTCTTAAAGTGCTTTGAAATCCTTCTGGCTGAAAGTTGCTGTCAGCTGTAAATGTAAATTTTCTTTGTTCAGCTGTAAAATCATACACGATTTGACACCAAAGGATCTCTGCCTTGCACCACTATGTTTTGAGCTGAAGAACTCCTGAAAGCCCAAGCAGAACATGCATTAAACACAGCTCTTTGCTGCAAGGGTGCCAGGCAGGGAGCATTGATCTGTCTCAGCCAAGCAAGTCACACAATCTACCTGTGGATCAATAGTGTGCCTTTCAGGGACACTGATACTCTCAGGCACTTGGGGAATTGGCTACATGGTGTGCAAATGCTGTGCTGGTCTTAGCTGTAAGAGAGCGTGGCCATGCTCCAAACACTGCCAGAGGTTAATGTCCTGTGTGCTACAGGCTTGTCTGAAGTGTGACTTTTGTAGGTAGCCAAGGGAAGCTTTTACTTGTTTGCACTGAAACCTGTCAGGGGAGTTTGGAGTGGACTGTGATCTAAATATAGTGGTGATTGTTTTCTAAGCAAATTTTTTTTTTTTTTGACAAAAGTCTTCCATCCATGCATCAAAGCAATTGAACTTCAAGGGACTTTATCTCTGTAGATAAGGCTATGTGATACAGGAATTAGAAAAGGAATAAAGCTGGAATTAGTGCTAAATCCACAGTAATACTCTGCTGTGAGATGCTTCGAACTGCAGTTCTTTTCACGTTGCATTGTGTGCACTGCCAGCCCACTCTGTGTGCTTGTAATGCAACATTAAAGGAAGTTTCAGGCACCTGAAGGTGAAAATCACCTGTTTATTGTTCTCTTGGTAGTATCTACTGTGAGAGTCAAAACCTGCCCATGTACCCAGAAAGCAAGCAGAGAATTCAAGGGTGAGCATGAAAGAGGAAAGAAAAAAATCTGCCTAGGGAGAGGGGTAATAAAGCTTTGTGCTTTGCCCAAGTGTAAATTCAGGATTATTTTCCCTTCAGATAATTCTCTGTAGTTTTCCTTGATTTTTTTTCTTGTGGAACGCAGGCAGACTGCAGCAGCACAGGCAGTTCTGCTCTTGGGATGGCTTTTGCTGGCATGTGTGGCTTGATCCAATGCTAACCAAAGACAACACAATGCTCCCTGTGGACTTCAGTGAGTTTGAGAGTAGAAAGCTCAAGTGCTCCGACAGTGTCTTTATTTTGCCAGTCTCTTCAGCGGGGAGATGCTTAAAGTCACCTTTCATCCGAAAGCCTGAAAGTTTTCAGGCATTTATGTGCTCAGACTGGGGAAGTTTTTTTCCCTTTTCTACTGAGAACCTGTGGCCTCTGTTCTTAGGCTGGTAACCTGCTCAGTGCTTGATCTTTCCGAGCAGAGCATCTTTCTGGAGGGCTTTCTACATGAGGCCCAGCAGAGCTGCTTCCTGCAGAACGGGGCAGGCATTTTTCTGGACTGGCTCTTGTCCTGTGGAGCATTGACATGCAACAAGCAGTGGTTTATTATCTGAGACAAAACTTATAAATGTCATTAGAGGGCCATGGGTGTAACAATTATGGCTCAAGAAGCAAAGATAATGATGGCTTTGTGCTGAGTGTGGGGCTAATCAGGGACCCTTGGCACCGAGCATATTTTGTAGCTCCTTGACTTGGCAGAAATGACAGGCAGAGGTGACAGCCTGCCCACAGCCTCTGTTGCAGGGGTTTTTGGGAGACCTTCTCTCATCCATCATGGTGCTTTCCAGTGAGGCCGGAGCAGGCAGGGAGAGGGGAAAACATTGGCAGTTTATAACACAAACAGCTGACCTCTTCAGTCTCCTAGCAGCATGACTGCAAATCTCATTTCAGATCATGTTTCAATATATTCAGTAGTGGCCGGGTTTTATCCACACAGGGTCAACCCCCTTCCTTAATGTGATGACTTTCCTTCCCTACCCAAGGAAATACTGTACCCACCCTTCTTCATTCCTACAAATGGTTCAAATTGAGCCCACAAGGATTATTTACTCAGCTGCGTGCCTTGGTTCATGATACAATGAAGTCTGTGAAATTAATCCTAGGCAGAGGTGTTTTTTTTTTTAAATATCATGATTAACCTTTGCTCTTGGCTCTCTTAATATCCACTTGTATTCAGAGCATGCAAAACTGCTACCCAGACATTGTTACTACAGTAGGCCTGGATGTGCTTATTATAAATTTATTAAATTTCTGGTGGTATTACAGATTCCCTTAGAAATGCAAAATTCATAGAAATATGAACTTTATAGTTGAACTTAGTGAGCTGGCACTTTAACAGGTGAAGATGTATGGTCTTATTTACTTGGGCGAGGCAAAAATATTGATGTAGTTAGCATTGCTCCTCCAAAGCCTGGTGATGGGGGCCCTGGTATTCTTTGTCATTGTATTCTGATTTTATTTTGTGCTTTCCATGTGTTCTGGCAGTACAGGCCAATTTCCTAGGTATCTACACATCCAGCTATTTTTCTCAGGTATTCTACATCTGTGAAGACAAGTTTACATTAGGCCTTATGGAGCACACTACTCTGCTGGAAACAGCTCTTCCACCTCTAATGAAGTCACATGGTGTTGCGACAGTAATTTCTTCTTACCTGTCTGTGGAATGTCTGCCCTGTTTAATCACTGCAAGCCCTGTCTTCTTCAAAGCCTTCTGCTCCATACTGGGATGCTTCCAGAGGAACAGTGGCTAACAGTGAGAACATTACCCGAGGCTTCTGCCAAGTTGAGTTCAGACTCTATTCCCAAAGACTGTGCTGAGGGTGGCCATGTTCTGGTCCTGTACAAGGACAGCATATGGTGCATAATCCCAGCCCCTACCCTCAGCATGTGCAAAGTGGGAAAATCCCGGTTTGTGTCCCCAGAATGAGGCCAAGTGTGCCAGGCCATGGCTGGGCAGTAGGAACGGACAGTTCTGCAGTGCCCCCACAGTGAGCAGCCTCAGCACAGCCTCCATGCCTAGGTCTCTTCACATGAAATGCGGACAATAGTTTTCTCTCTAAAAAAAAATTCCATGCAGATATAGACATATTGCAAAAGAAAGATAAGGTTTAAAAAGGGCAACTAAGAGCCAATGAGACACTGTAAATGGCTATCAAAACCATCCTGTCCACTTCTATTGGCTTCAGCATCCACCAACCACTATTTTGCTGTGAAAAGCCACCCCTTTTCTCTAGCTCAGGACTCACATGGCTGCTCCTGCAGGTTGACTGGGTATTTCCAGGATGATACTGTTGAGTTTTTCTGGGGCATTCAATTGCTTTGAGAACAGGTGACAGGTAAATGAGAATGTGGTGTCTATATTTTGGTTACTATAGTCATCTCACCAGAAAAAATGTCCTTAGGCCCAAGGGACATCTCATCAGAAGACGAGAGCTTTGGTGTGGGTGCATGCCATTTACCTCTGGTGTAATAATGTGATCAACACATGACATTTTTATTTCTCTTCTGAATTCTTCTAGCAGATTCTTCATCTAGTAACAGAGAGATTAGCTTTGAAGTTTACAGATGGCTGCATAGTCCTAGGAACAGTAATTTCAACACCTAAAATCCCAAACCAAATTAAAGCATGAGGATGGGTGCAAGATTATCTAGAGATAAGAAAAATGTATTAGCAGTAGTCTGAGAGCATTATCTGCACCCCTTAGCCTTTTCTGTGAAGCAGGGTACAAAATTGCTATGAATTCAAGCGTACTTAAAAGTTTTGAAAAAGTAGATCTGCAACAATATTGTGATCTGAGTAGACGGCAGAGGTTGTGGTTTGCTCCTTCCCATGTAACTCCAGAGTAAGAGGGAATAGTGATGTTCAAAATTTGTGGAAGCAATTAAGAAAAAAGCCCTGGTCCTGGTGTCATGAGGCCTGTCCAGGATTTCAGGACTGGTTTATGGGCCAGCTGGACAGTGTGGAAAAACAGGGTGGCTGGTGGCTGCTCAGCCAGAGCAGCATGAAAAGGAGGAATATTAAGGAGATTTGGCCTTTTGCAAAGTACACGCCAGGGAAGAGTGCTCTGAAATATTATATAGGACCTGAGGAATCCACTGAAATGTTATATAGGCCCTGGGAATGCACTGAAACATTATATAGGTGCTGGGGAATGTCTGCTGGCATCTGACCAATTGGAGAAGATAAATAAAAAAAGGAACAATGTTACCAAGATCTCCCCGGGAATAAATCATTGCTCTCTGATTAAGTCTCAGGGACCTCAAGCCAGAAGAGTGTGAAGAAGGAATGCAGGTAGGCTTCAGGAAATTGAATGTCTCCAAGAATGACCCATATAATTTTTTCCATTTGTTAATGATACCTTTGATGTGATTTAGAGCTCAGCTAGTTGGACTATTTAGATCCATCCATTTGGATACTGGTAGCAAGAGAAAAGAGTAGCTCACAGAGACAAGGTGTTTATGGCCCTGGCAAGGATTTTTGAAGCTGACTATAACGCTTTTCAACTGCTTAATGTCCTCATTGGCTTTGAAAGGGTTCTGAACCAAATACTGGAGAAGCAAGCATAAAGCAGGTGCACCGTTTCACCTTGGCAGTGGTGCAAGATCACAAATTATTTGGGATAGCATTTACTCAGATGCTTAAGTTTGCCACTGTTTTAGAAGTATGAGAAATAACGTGATTCAAAGCCAAAGTTAAAGTAATAATACTGCTTGGTAAGTAGGAGCATATTTCAGCATCAGCGTTTAGATAGGGATTGGTTCAGAGGAAGAAGAGCCTGTTCTGACCTGTCAGGGAGGCAGTGACAATCAGTGCTTAAAGATTGAACAGGGAGAAGACAGGTACTTGTCCCACAGGCATGTGTGACCACAGGCTAAGATGAAGTTTCTGATACTGCATAACTTCTGTTAATGCATTTATATTGTAAATAAAAAGTAGCCATTGAAAAGGCAGTAGTGGTTTAACCCCAGCCAGCCAAAATACAGCCCTTTATGAGTCACTGTGAAGAAAATGAACTGTACCTCAGCCAAAATCAGCACAAAATCTTATGCTTGCTAGAGAGAAAATAGATGATCTGTAAATGTTAATATCCAGAGTCCAGTCTAAGTATGGACTTCTGTTTGCAAATCTATTTTGTAAAGGGCAGGAATAAAATAAGTAAGAAAATGTATGTAGAAGCTGATAGAAAAACATAATGCTGTATATGCCACTGAGATTAGCTTAGATGGTCAGAGTGTGATGCTAATAACACCAAGGTTGTGGCTTTGATCTCTGTATGGGCCATTCACTTAAGAGCTGGACTCAATGATCCCTGAGGGTCCCTTCCATCTCAGAGCATTCTGTGATTCAGTGATCATATTTTTTTTCTTTGTTTCAAATAATGGTAGTTCGATAGAATAGCTTAATGGATGTTTTTTCCTTTGGCCAGATGCAAACCCAAGAGCAAAATGGAATCCACTTAAGTAGGATGTGCATATATGTCTTATAGGTCACATACTGCAAGGAGTATTTTAGTAAACCTGACCACAAGTCCCTAGACACTACTTCTGATAGCAGAGAGTGTCTAATGCACACTGTTCTTGAGGGTAATTACCAGGAAATGCAGAGGGATCCATCATACTTGATGCACTGAGCAATTATATTTATTCCCTGAAAAGTCTTTAATGTTCATGGGATGCAAAGTGTGTGAATTTCATTTTAGCATGGAAATATTGTTAGGAAAACAACAGCATTAATGAAGCAGAGAGGCACAGTGAAAGGCCGTGAAGCTGCTCAGACATTAGGGTGGCGATTCCCATAAAATAATCCCATTTTATATATCTAAACTAAGAAAGATGGAGGAATTTGCAAGTTGGCTTGGGGTCTTTGAGAAGAACCATTCCTATGTGCAGACCAAAACTGTACGGGGCAGAAGTGGTGCTTTTGTCAGTGAGGGCTCTGAGAAGGGAAACAGTGAGGAAAGTGAACCCAGATCCAGACAAGGATGTGATGAAGACTGTGTCTGATTTAAGAGTGATAAATACCAGGTTCTTTGAGATAAGAGAGAACTGTGTTTTGTGCTGTGCTGCAGGGTTTTGGATATGCTGGCGGCCACTTGGAGCTCTTTGCAGGCTTAGCTCCTGAAAATGGTTCATTGTGTTGGCAGAGCTGGGTCGCTTGCTTTGCAGCCAGCTCAGCCGCCAACTGTCAGGTCACTGGAGGTTTCTGTTCCTCTAAAGCATATTTCTTGCAGCCAGCACAATGCATGCCTGTGTTTTTCCCGATTGCTTCATTAGCTCTTTGATTAAACTACCTGTGATAGTAAGACCGGAAAAGGAGATCTGCGTTTTTGTTAATGAAATTGTAACTGGCAGCTAGGCAGAGCATCTGGTGGATTCTGGTTGTGTGGTGCAACTGGGATCCTCTCAGATGGACTCCTGCTACCCACTCTGACTTCTTCCAGCCCTCCCCTGACTTCTGCAGCTATCCATGGTGTACTGCTGATGCTCCCACCAAACACTGGAGGGTAGAGGATGAGTTCTGCTCTACCAAAAAGCAGGAGCATTAGTGAAATTCCTACAGCCCCGGTCATCTTAGGAAAGAAAGGGCCACCAGCTCCAGTTTGGACAGCTGGGCTTTTCCAGCCTGTCCAGATTCCGGGCAGTGATGTAAAAGCCTGTGCTGTCCTCTGTGGGTGTTCAGACTCAAAAGAAACCTTGAAGCAGAAATCAAAGCTGGTAATTGTTTCTGGTTTGTTTGACCCAAGTCATCAGAAAGGCAGTGCTGCCTGGAGCTGGGAGGGTGGGCAGTGGGGGTGTGCTGCAGGAACTACAGTGCCACCCTCGTGGAACAGGCAGGAGATGCCAGCCCCAGGAGCTGCCTGTTTGAAATCCCAGAATTAGAGGTGTGATGCAGGCACTGAGTTTTGTTAAGCTGAAAGAAGGCCTTATCAGATGGCAGGTCTTTTATGGATCACCTCTGTCTGAAGAGCTGCAGCTCTTTGGGGCGGCTGGCATTTTGAGTAGTGATATTTAGCCAATGATTTTTCTATTTCTTCTTTTCTTTCATTTTTGCTCTTTGAAGTGTCTTCCTGAGATTTGTGATGGGGCATCCCTAAAGTTCCTCTCCTCCTACTCCACCAGGCCAGATTTGGCGGAGCTTTTTGCTCCTGATGCAAAATCATGAGAAAATTCTCTACTCCCATGGTGAGAGCTCACAGCATCATGTCTTCAAAACATTCAGGTGCTAGGACTTGAGGCAGGCACAGAGCCCATGTGAGTGCTGTTAAGGGAGGAGTCATGCCTGGGGGAAGTGTATAAACCAGATCAAACACATCACATAAAGTCTGAGCCGGCGTTTGCTCTTCACCCTGTCAGTGCATTAACATGATTCCACTTGCCCCCAAAATGGGAAAGCAACTTAAAAAAAGGCATTTGGAAAATAAAGCAGGCAAATAATCAGGCTACAGAGAAGAATGTGTCTAGGTTTTTAAAGGTGTATTCACAAGTTAATTCAGGTAGGAAATTATTCTGACAGGTAGAGAGTAAAATTTACTCCCTCAGCTATTTATGCTTTATTTAGGGCTTAAATGAAGCACAAAACTCATGAAAGACAGAAAATCCTTCAACATAGAAGAGAAGCCTGTGGAGGTGAAATGTGGCTAATCCAAGGCCACCTTGCCCCCAGTGGTTTTGATTGGTGCCTGAGGGCAGTGCAAGGGGCTAGCAGCCCTCATTAATCCAGCCCCTAGCATGCTCAGGTACCGGCATCAGAAAGCTGATTTCTCCATTACCTCTCTCTACATATAAATGGACTCTTTTAAACTTGCCTGTGTATGCTTCAGGGTGCCAGGCTCTCAGGGAGGACAAAACACCCCTTGGAGACATACATGTTATTTACAAAACTATGCACTTATGTCAGTGGGGTTATAAGGAGCCTGAACTGGGACAGCACTGGACCGCTAGTAGCTGCCCCAGGGCTTTTTAATGTGTGGTTTTCCCCTCAAATGAGTAGTTTTCTGGTTTTCCTATGGCTGAGACATGGATACAAGCTATGCACCTTGCACTTACATTTTAATGTAGAAATGTTATTGCAGAGTCTGAGGTAATTACCTGGTTGTTCCTTTTACTGTGTGTAATTACAACAAAATTCTACGGGGATAGTTTATAGCAACTCAGTGTGAAAATAAGGTACTTGAAAGCAGTGCTTGGGTTAGGTGATGTTTAGGCTTCTTTCGCTCTGAACAGGCTTTGAAAAGAGATGTAACAACATCTACCATGTGCTAATTAGCTTTTCCTAAGAAATTTTCATGGGGAACACACAGGGTTTGGTCCCAACTTGTTAAGAGGCAGCTCTGATCCCCTGAAGTCTGTTGGGCACCCAGCTGAGGGCAGCTGAAAGCTGGCCTCCCATCCATGAGCTGGGAGGCATATTCTCCTTCCTCATCATGCTGTGTGTCTGGGGCCACAGCAGTTACTGTATTTTAGGCTGGCACATACCAGGTAGAATTTATCCTCAGGGATTTGCCTGAAGCCAAATTTTCACAGTCTTGAGCAAGAATATCTTCTATAGCAAATACTTAAAATGTGATAACTGAAGACTTTTCCTTACCACACTGGGCCACATCCTTTCTTTCTGCCTCTCTGTATCTACACATCAGCTTGCATCGCTAAGCTACGCATGGAGAGAGAATCTGGCTGCCTTACCTGAGGCTTAGCTGCCATTTCAGTTGCTAGGCTTCCTTGCTTCTTACCTCTGTGCTCTATCTACTCAACCAAACACAAAGGGTTTGGTGGGATTGTTAGCAAAGGTAATGGAGAGAGTCCCATTGATTAGAACAGGACCTGAATCAGACCTTTCATTTTTCCTGGCTGTCACATGGGAAACGTTTATTCTGGCCTTTCTTTTTTTTTTAAAAGGTGCCTGCCTTGCTCCAATTTTTTCTGCTCACTATTTCCTAATTCTAGCTGTGCCCTCTTGCTCTAGCAGGGTTATAGAGGTTGAGTTTCCCCAGTGCTAAGGAGAGAGAAAATCTCAAGGTGATCAGGAACCATGCATGTAATATTCTTAATTGTTCTGTGCGTCATTAAAATGTTCACGCATTTCATGGGCTTTGGGCTGAAAATTGCCCATTCAGCTTTAATAGGTAATTACAGGAGTGACCGGGCATTCACATGGCACCCGTGTGCTTATTGATGACAGACGGATGTGCCTGCACCCTATCCCTTGTTTTGTACTTCCTTTCTGGAAGGCTGTGTTATCACTGTGCAGATAAACAGGAATCCTGCCCTGGGCCTGACTGCTCTCGAAGGAAAAAGGAGGGGAACAAAAGCACACCCCGTGTGGCCCCTGGCAGCTATGTGGAGTGGGCACCCGAGGCTGAGCAACCACCAGAGGCTGCCTTGTCTGTAGGAGGGCTGCTCAGTGCTTGGAAGCAGGAGCAGAGGGGACAGACTTTGTGCCGAGCCTCTTGCAGGTGCGGTGCAGAAAGCGCAGCCCCAGGGCACACAGAACGAAGGTGGCTGCTAGCCCTCTGCACCATGTGTCTCTCGTGCCAACGCTCCTGACACACATTCAGTCAGGCACAGGCTGCTCTGGTTGAAAGTAGGGTTTCCTGAGGTTCCCAGCTTTCCTGTCCCCAGATTTGGAGCAGCATTAGGAGCTTCACTGCTTCCATCACCACCTGCCCTCCGCATCAGGGTGCAGCCACCACAGGTAGCATCATATTGGTGTGGGGGTGACAAGCTGAGTGTTAACACTGGAAACTCACTGCTGACTGCTCTGGGAAATGCATTACCTGGATTTCTGTATTAACATAGATTATGCAGTCCTTCTAACAATTTTTTTAGTGTCTTCCTTTTAAAGAGGTCTATTCCTTTTCTCTAAAAGATACTTTATTATAATGGAACAAAATCTTGGTCAAGTGGAACAGAGATATTCAAACCACTGTGTCTAAGGGAATAAACATCCCTCTCACGAGAGGAAGAAAATGTGGTTGGCTCCCCTACGTCTTCAAGATCAGATGAGATGAAATCTTGACCACAAGGTCTTAGGTGTGACCAAATCCTCTGTATTTGCAGAAGTCAAAAACTTTCAGATTATGCAAAAATATATACTGGCCCCATTCATGGGCATTCATCATACACCCAGATGACATGAAGATGTTTTAATTATGTTACCAAAAAATGTGTCATGATTTCAGTGTGAATTTGTACAAGTAAAGATTTGAGTTGTGCACAGACATTCCCTGCCTTGCAGGAAAAGTGTAGTCATACACACATAGTTCTGGAAGTAGCTTCAACTGATCATCTTATCCATCCTCTTCAATCTGATGGAAACAACTATAGTTAGACTGTCCCTTCCTCAGACCTTGCATGGAACAGTCTCAGAAGCCACCTCTGAACACACCGGCTTCATTTCAGTGCAGCCTGTTTCGGCCCATTAATAATAGTAATTATTAAAAGTTGAGGGGACAAAATCTCTTAATGTCTAACTTAAATCTCCTTTGCTGTAAATTATGTCAATTATTTCTAGTCTCAGGAATAATGGATGTGGAGAACAATTGACTATCATTCTTTTTATAGCAGCCTTTTTTACATTCCTTTTCGTATCAGATGAGTAGTGTTCTTTCAGTCTTCTCTTTTCCCCTAAGCTCACCACAGAACTGTGTTTTTTAAGTCTTCTCATACTTGCGGCTCTCCCTTGGACTCTGCAAAGGTGGCTGTCCCTTCTTAAATGCTCTGCTGGAGCATTTCTCTACATGAAACCAAAGCAGCATCAAGCAGAGTGGGATAAGAATGCCTTATAAATGTGGGGGAACAAATAGGCATCGCACTAGCCAAAATACTGATTTAATTTTTTTTAAGCTTAGAATAAAACTGGAACTGAAGCTTCTAAATTTCTTCTGCATTACATGTTTTCCCTGCCAGTTGTCCTGTTTTGACCCTTCCTGTCCCCAGGAGGTTAGTACTATTCAGTAACTTCTATTGTATTATAACAATCTGGTCCTGGTTAATCAACGTGCAAAGCTCTTGGTCTCTGCTCTGCTACATGTCTGTGTTTTCTCCTCTAAACCATTCATGCTTTCTCTGTTTTGGTGTTCAACCACTTCACTAGTAAAACTTCTGAGAAAATTGCTTACCCTCTTCATCAAAGGGTAATACCTTGCATGTTTCTGTATCTTGTAGGTCTGAGTTTCCTCTAAGTAATTGTTCTTACACTGACTTGGATTTCAATTTAAAAAAGCCTTAACTCGATATTTAATCAGCGTTGGCAGCAATAGACCATTCATGGGGTTTTATGTCCTGCAGGTAAATAGCTCATTCCCTTCATTGTTCATCAAAAACAAATACAGTTTGTACCCTTTGTCTCTCCCCTTAAAAAAAAACACGACAACAACAAAAAAAAAAGCACTCAAACTTTATTATATTGCCCACCAGCGAATATTTCATTATTTATTGTTTAGCTGCTGTTTCATGCTTGGCATAAAAGATGTAAAATAGGGTGGGACTACTGTAGGAGTAGTTATTAGTGGTGAGGGGGAAAAGCAGACCCAAGACAGCTGTGACAGTGCCATTTCTCACTTGGCAGCGCTCAGTGTCATTAGCCATGGCAGCAAACCCTCTCAGCCGGCATGGTGAATGCTCACCCCATGGAGCACTTGGCATGGCTCCTCTGTGGCACTGCACCATGGAGAGACAACATTTTCTAATTCATTTCTGTTGTTTTGAAATGGGAGCCACAGTCTGCGGATGCGACCTCTCGGAAAGAGCTCCAAGCTTGATCATCCTCATAGTATTTAACTGGGGTTTATAGTGTCCACTTGAGTCTACTGACACAGTGGGTGAGAAAATAGAGAATTAATCTTCTATCACTTTCCCTTCTGTAGAGAAATTTCCTAATTAAACATAGCAGAAAATTACTTTAAAAGTAGCGGGGGGGTGGGGGGGGGGAAATCCTTCCTTTATTGAGGGCATGGGCAGTATTAATTGAAAAAATGTAATTTATTCATGCAAAGCTTCAAACTGCGCCTCATGTCCGCAGTGATTTTGTTAACATGGAACTAGCTTTGCCCCTAACAAGGGGTTAGTTTCCTTGTGTTAGGAAAATAGAATAATGTACTGTAATTACTATTTTGCTTCTGGTCGGTTTGCTTCGGCTTTTCTGTTCATATTTATTGGTGTTTCCAAATTTGAGAAAAATCCCTTGATAACTGCCTCTTCACTAAGATCTTTTCACTGTGAGAGTTGTCACACACACTGAGAATTTTCCATTTTAATATTCTGCTCTATTAGCTGCTAAGAGCACAGTTAAGACAAGAAGAAATGAAAGTCCCATTTTTAAGCATTTTTGTTTTAGAATGACAACTTGAAATGTATTACTCTGTTTAGAAAGAAAAATCTGAGTGGATGGCATGATGGGTAATGATATGTAAATAACCATTCATGCATGAAAATCAGGGCCACAGTTGAATGTATTAAGCAATGACTGATATAATCATTATTTTAGATTTTGTATCTGAAGAAGAGGGGATTGGAGATATCAAGTGACTTGCATATTTAAAGAAAACATTGATGTGCTTGTAGAATAAAGAATATTTATGACATTTTTGCATGAAGTATTCTAGTGTTATGGTGTTTGGGCTTAAATAAGGTCAATATGCTGGATAGATGCTTTTTATATTATGTCTGGCTCTCGATTTGGTAGACCCTCCCTTTCCATGTTCATACTGGATGCCATCTGAGTGCCATCAACTCTTTTCAGCTCCCTATAATGCATTTATCTACAGAAAGCTGCCTCTTGCTCACATGGGGAAGAGCTTGAGGAATACCAGTTGCTCAGTTTTTTAAAAATGTAGTAAAAATTCACCAAGTGATGCCTTTGGTTTACAGGTGCTTGCCACATCAGTGGGATGGTGGGGGAAAGTTGCTGCTGCAAGTCTGCTGGAGCTCTGGGGGTTATTGCCCGGGAGGTGACAGTATAACTCTTTTGCTTCCTAGCCAGGGCTCTGCAACTGCTCTGCTTTCAAAGTGCTGCTTTCATGAGGAGACTGAAATAAGGAGAGGATGATTTGAGAGGGGGGATGTTTTCCTGTCTCATCTAATTTTGTGCTATGAACTTTAAAGGAAAAAGAAAATTCCACTTTGGAATACAAGGAAAATAAACTTCTGTTATACAATACCTACTGTGGGGGGTTGGGGTGT
>VXBU01000364.1:0-16277 GCA_013400315.1 Bombycilla garrulus | reverse complement strand
ATACCTTTTTAGTCATGATAGGAAGTAAAATTTTCTTTATGTGACAGGGAAGTACAATGCATTATTGGCTTTATATGTCTTTAAAAATATTTTACAGTCATAAAATTCTATATCAACCTCCCCTGAGGGGCACTTCAACTCTGTTTGATACTGAATTCTGTACAATACCTAAAAGATTTAATATACTGTGGCTAATCCACTTCTGTTTAGAGTTACAGTGCTCATGGAAAATGAGTCACAAATGTTGATAAAAAATTTCTAGATTAAGCTGTTAAATACAGTGGGATGTATTCTCTTGCACTGTCTTGAATAAACAGAATTACCTCTGATTATACATACCAGTTTTGTTCATTAAATTCTAGCAGACAGACTCTGGTTTAAAAAAAAAAAAGAGTCTGATAAGACTAGTGGCTGATAAGAAGTGTAAAATCTAATCTCTTTTCTGAGGCCAGTGGATCACATCCAAATGGAGGTTGAAAGCTCAAAAAATGCCACCATCTCGGAATATTTATGTTCAAGGAGCTGCTGAATCTGTGATTAATAAGGCACTGACATTTGTGGATGAGGTGGGGTGTATGGGTGCAGACAGGGGAGAGATAGCAAATCATGTTCTCTATGCAACATTTATCCTCTGCTTCTGTTCAGTGGGACATAAGGCAGTTGAAATGATTGCCATTTACTATACTACTGGATAAAGACGAATTATAACCTAAGATGGAGTGCAAACTTTGAAAGCAGCACTTGGGAATTTAGCTATCCAGTTGTCACAGGTATATTTTAGTTAAAAATTAATACAGTTACACATTTTTCAGTAAAACACTATTATGATACCTGTATTGATAGGAAAAATAATTTATATTCTAATTATTCTCATAGAATCATAGACTTTTCTTTTCTTTCTTTAAATACTATCTAGTTCCAACCCTCCTACAGTCAACGGGAATAGCATTCACCCGTGAGATTGTGTGGAGCCCCATCCAATCTTGTCTTGAATATATTGAGTGATAGGGCATCGATCAGCTCGCCTGAGCAATCTGTGCCAGAGTTTTATTCACCTCATCTTAAAAATTGTTTTCCTATCTAGTCTGAATCTACCCTCTTCTGATTTAAAAGCATTACTGCTTTTTCTGTCTCAAGAAATCCTGTTAAAAATTCTGTCCTTGTTTTCTTGTTACACCTGGTGATCGAGAGCTCTTCTGCTCTTTGGAAGATATCCTAAACGATGTACCAGATCTCTTCTGCTACCCGGTTCCTGAGCACAGTTCCCAGAGGGTCCTGCCAATTATGTCCTTGAAGGGCTGAATTTTTTTTTTCCTAAACTACACGGTCCTGATTTTACTCTTCACCTGACCGATATTTCTTAGGACTGTGAACTTCACCGGTGTGTGATCACTGCAGCACAAGCTGCTCCAGTCTTGATGTATCTGATTTCTCTTGGGACCATCAAGTCCAGTGTGGCATTCCTTCTGGCATGGCTGTCTATTGCCTGCTTAAGAAGTTGTCCTCTTTGTATTCCAGCTGTCTCCTGGATTGCCTGCGGTTCACTGTGCTACTTTCCAGCAGGTGTTGGTGTGGTTGAAGTAAGACAAGAGCCTGCAAGCATGATCCTTCTTGTAGCTGGAGTGAGAAGGCTTCACAAATAGGTTCCCCTTGATGAGGGACTAATGCGAGCTGGGTCCAGGGGGTCAGATCCCCTGCTGCCGCAGATGGCCCCGACAGCGGGTCCTGGGAGGGACTGCCTTGTCCTGGAGATCCTCAGCAGAGACTCTGGCCCCCAGGCTATCCTAGCAAACTCTGCTTGAGGTAATCAGGTGATACAGCTCTTTTAACGATTTCAGCTCTCAGTGATTTCAGCTGTTAGCCTGCTAGGATTTGCTGTGGCTAGCTCAGGCAAAGAAGAGACGAGAAGCGCCATGTAAAAATTCCACAGAGTAGTTTAATGCAGGTTCCATGAAGGGTGTCCAGTGACGGCTCTTCCACCCAGCTGGGCAGAGATAGGGGTTTTTATAGGGTTAGTTAGGATTGGGGAACTATCCAATAGTTTAGGGTCAGGATGAACTAACCTATAGTCTTAGAACATTTTGAATGTAGCCAATAGTATTAGAGACAGCAGAGGGTCTCGAAGCAGGAAGCATTTTCTCTCCAAGGAGGCTTTGCAGAGAAACCTGTGATTGCAACAAGGGACCTATAGTAGACACCACCCACAAGGATGCCATTGTAGTGTTGGTCTTGAGTTCTTACTCTAAACTTTTTGACCTGCTCATGGCTGCTCTTCAGAGACAACTCTTCAAACTGAACCCACTTCTTCGCATAGAGGGCAACCCCACCACCTCTCCATCCTTTCCTGTGACTTCTGAATGGCCTGTAGACATTGATGGCCTGTATCCATGGGATTCACCCTGCCAAATTGTAGCAATGGCAACTATTTAGTAGCTTTCTAGCAGCATGGTGTCTTCCAGTTCCTCCTGGGTGCTGCCCATGCTGCATGCATTGGTGGAGAAGCATCCGTGCTGGGCTGTTTGTTGTGTTGCCTTCTTAGAGGAGCATCCTTTATTTCCCAAGAGTTTCCTTGTTGACTTCTCTTACCTCTGGAGTCCCTGTAAGACTTCAAGTGTGCTCCAGTGTACTCAGCACATATCAGAGCAACAGGCTGAGGGCCCTCACTAGTACCCTTCCCTCTAACCTTGATGTTACCAAGGGTAACCATGGCTTGTCAGGTTATGATGTTATACCTTTCCCCGCCTCAAGTCTTTTTTAAAGCTGTGTCAATAAGGTTGTGAGCAAAGTCCTCTTAACCCTTGGAGAAGGATAAGTCCTGTCTGATGATGGCAGACCTGGTGCCATATAGGCAAATCCATCATTAAAAAAAATCACAAAATTATGACAGTTACACAAGGCACAGAGCTGTAATCAACTGGGTATACTGTCAGATGATGGTAGTTGGTGTGTCAGAAGGGAGGGACTTATGAAACATTTTATTGACCTGTCCAAGAAAGCCACAGGACTAGGGAAAAGTCAGCAATTACTTAGATATAACTCTGGAACAAATCTGAACAACAAAAAGTGCTTTTTGGGGTTTTGGCCAAACTACTTGCTGAATAAAATATGCCAATGTCTTTTCAATAAGTCTGATGACTAGCTGGAACAAAATAACAACATCTGAAAAAATTGAAGTATCAACAAAAAATTAAATCAGCTGTTACAGCAGCCATTAATTATAAGATCCCCCCCCAAAAAACTTACTGTATCATTTGAGCTCCAAAACCAATTAGATGTAGAGGTATTATCTTTCTGAATTCTGCATGTGCATCCCAGATTCAACAGAATTTTTTGGAAGCCTGTGATTCAGTATTAGAGGAAAATGCCTGTGTGAAACAAATTTACATACTAATTTTTAATCCTGTTTTCACACTGGCATTAAGTGGTAGATCTTCAGACCTTCACTTCATAGAAATCTCAGTCAACCCATAAGCTTTTCTTTTTTTCTCTTTTTTCTTTCTCCTCTTCTCTTCTCTTCTCTTCTCTTCTCTTCTCTTCTCTTCTCTTCTCTTCTCTTCTCTTCTCTTCTCTTCTTCTCTTCTCTTCTCCCAGAACCGTGAGAAGGATGTAAGCGATTCCTTGCTAAAGTCCTGCTCACTGTGGGCATGGTGCTTGAATCAGATCCTCTGCTGTACCTCTGTTTATGTGAACAACATCTGTCACAGCTCCAAAGTCTCCTCTTACAGTGTCTTTCCCTCATTTCTACCTTCTTCTGTAATTTTTTATTAAGTATCAAAAGTTTTGGGAGCTTTGTGCTGAAAGTTTTTAACTTTCTGCTCTGTTACATCCAGTCCCATTTCTAATCACACAGCTAAGGTAGTACATCTATAGTAGTAGTACATAGCCAAGTACATAGTACATATGTAGTGCAGGAGTACAGGCTCTAGACTTTGTTTCTTACAGGAGTCTGTGCTAATCAGACCCAACATTTAAATTTTACGTGCAGCAGCCTTTCCTCCTCCAAACAGCTCCAGTCAGACCTGCTGTGGATGCAAATGCAGGAGTGGTCCTCTCATCAATTTCTTTGATCTCTTGAGTAGTCAAGAGATTACTACTTCCACTTATTCTTTCCCAGAAAAATAAATTTCAAGGACAACATAAATGATTGGGGACTAGGAGCAGAAGTAACTTCTGTTTTAGGACTTGACATTACCACATTCAATACAACTTTATCTACATTTAAGTTTTAGGGTCTTGAAACTGGATCTCTAGGTTCAGAGCAATCCAAATTTCAATGATTAGAGGAAGACTGGAACTAAATTCCTTGCTCAGCAATTGGCCTTCTATATAAACTTGGATCATAGGATGAATCACACTGTTTTCCTGTGCTTTATTCCTTGAAATATGATGAGGATAACTGTGCACATAAATCACAGGACAATAGATTCTGGAAGAAGGGGAGGTCTCCAGACCTAGCCCTCATCCAGAGCAGGCTCAGCTGTGGGCTCAGACTGGCCTGCTCAGGTGCTCTTCCAGTCAAGGTGTGAAATGCTCCCAACGCTGGAGGCAGTTCAATCATCCTGGGCAGCTGTCCCACCTCTGGTCTGTACTCAGGGGTAAAGGGTCTTTTATCTGCAGCCTGACCTCAGCGTATTTCAGCTTGTGCTGCTGCCTCTCATCTTCTCACCAAGCAACACTGGAACCTGGTTGCATCTTCTCCATCCCCTCCTGCCAATGTCTGGAATGCTGTTGGGTGTTCCTGAAGCTATGCCTTCTCCCAGCCAAACCAGTCCTGGTTCTACAGATTCTCCTTGCAGAACAAGGACTCCAGTTGTACCATCTTGGTGGCATCCACTCACCCCCCATCAGTCTTGCCTACATTGAGAAAGTAACATGGCAGTTGTAATGAAAGCATTGGATAGTTAGATATTATGGTGATAAGAGATACGATGGCTAAGATGGGGGGTATTTGCCACTGCATTAAAGCAGCAATACTAACACGTTTATCACAGACATTATAGTTTTACACTACACAAACTGACCTGAAGACCACAAGCCTGTTTAATTTTACTATCTAGTGAAAGGAAAAAGTGGATAAGTTTCTCCTAAAACCTATTCAAATAGAATTTATATATGGTTTTCAGTAAGGATTTCTTCCTTACTGTATCAAAGTTTCTCTTCAAGGTGACAGAAGAATAGATGAAACATTTATTAAAAAAACAAAGATAGGAATTGCAAAGCTGGAGATGAGAATTTTTTGCCCTTAATCCATATTGTTCTTAGCAAGTGGACTTGCTCAACAGCTAATTTCTTGTGATTAGTCACATGTTATATTTCTCACTGATGAATCAGCACTCAAAAATAGGATGAAGGTCAGAGTATTTGTGCAGCACTCAAGTACACACAAAATTATTTCAAGTTCTTAACTGGAACTCAGTGAGCTGGCATACATGGTGCTTGTCCTCTGCATTTCAGTTATTCTAGAACCCAGTGTGTCGACAGTTTCAGAGACCCTTTTGAGGGGATTCCTCAGTTTCTTCTTTCAAACTGAATCTTCAAGCACCCTTTGAAAGGATGAGAACTCTTCCCTTCCTCCCCATTTCAAAAAAATTTCCCCAAGAAAACAAAGAGTCCGCAGACCTTTCTTTGTCTCTTGCCCTCACACACCATGAATGGTGATGTGATATGACAGGTTTGAGGACACATTTGTTTGCAGTGACAAAGTGCTGGTTGGCAGAAAGGAACCCTGTGCACACCTGAGTTTGGTCTCTCCAGTCAGCATCTGGAGCTTTTCAGTGTTGGACATGAATACTAAAATATAATATGTGTTGGATATTGTGGCCTCAATACAAATATTTTTCAGTTACATTTGAGGAATTTAAGTCCAGACACAGTCTCAGGACACAACCGTGGGTAAAATGTTTGCAGTTGTACTGTATGCAGTAACCCAACCAAACAGTTCTATGACAGTCCTGGAAATTACCTTCTCAATCTCGTGTTGATGCTGGACACTTGCCACTGGAATTAAAATTGCAACTCTATACCTTGACTCCAAGAAAATTCTCCCCTGAGCCATATGAGGAAAATATACAGAACCAACTGGAGAAGTGCCTATTCTGAAGGAAAAGAGTACCTTGATATAGCACAAGACAGTAGGGGAACAGGAGCTGTGAGAAAAAGAGCATGAAAGGAAAAGGTAGATTTATTTCTGAACACAATGAAGGGGCTAGACTGCAAAACAAAACAAATTGATGGTCTTTCTGAATGGCCAGATATAAAACATTTGACACAACTTTATACAAAGATTTCAATTCTAGATACAGAAAATAATTTTATCAGAAATGGCACATGATCTGGAGCTCACCTAGACTGTATTTCCAGTCAGAGAGGGCTGGCCAGGGCCCATTGGCCTGCTTGCCCACCTGGACACCCTGGCTCTGCTTCAACCACTGTCCACCAGCAAAATCAGGTTCCTAAATTTTGAGTTTAATGTCTAAAAGTTGGGAGTAGCCAGAAGAGAGAAATGGGTGTTAATGGACGTGATCCCCTGATGCAGTTGGAGACACCTGGTCTGGAAAGACTGGTAAGGGAACCAAAGAATGAGGACCAAACTTACATCCGTAACAAGTAGGAGATCGTATACTAAGAACTGTGTAATACAGAACCAATGAACAAGAATTTCTTGATTTTTTTTTTTTTTTTAATGTATAACTATATGAAAAATAAAGAACAATGTGTGGATGGAATGATTTCCATTACACATCCTGACCAGCATAAAGTAATGCCTGACTCAGTGTCACTTAAAACAGGGTGTTGGAGAGTTTAATTTTTTCCCCCAGTTTTGGTGACACTGGGACAGGGGCCTTGTCCAAGGCCTTGGCCCAGCTGGGCCGGGCAGTGCTGGCCACAGGCTCCGAGGAGACGGAGATCTCTGCCTGCTCTCTAGCTCCCAGCGGGCAATGGGCTGAGCCCCAGGGCAGGGCCGATGCCCCTCAGGCCCACCAGCACTTCAGGGCTGCTCTTGCTTGCCTTCCGCACACCTCCAGGCTGGGCCTTGGGCTCTCCTACCATGGACTGGGGACCCCAACTTGGGCTTCCACACAGCCTCCACAGCCCTGGCACGGCCCATGGGCTCTGCTCCATTTTTAGGCTGCCCCATGGCTCCCCTGAGGCCTTGCCAGGCACCCAGGCAGCCCCTGCATGCATTTGGCTGCCTGAAGGCAGCAGTCCCTGCCTGGGCCCCTGGGGATGGCCTCTCTGGCTGTCTCTTGCAGCACCCCAGGGATGCTCCTGCCCTTCTCCCTGCTGCCCCACAGGCCTGCAAGAGCTGTCTGGGGCCACTCAGACACCTCCTTGGGCTTTTGGGCACTTCTTTGGAAGATGGAGGCAAGAGAATATTGTCCATGGTCTGACTTCCTGCAATGCTCTTTACATCCTTCTGTGACACTCAGACCCAGCTTTACTGCTGGTCTAGTGCCTTTGTGCAAAAACTTCCATTGCTGTGTCCCT
The DNA here is from genome assembly GCA_013400315.1 of Bombycilla garrulus. Classification (NCBI taxonomy): domain Eukaryota; kingdom Metazoa; phylum Chordata; class Aves; order Passeriformes; family Bombycillidae; genus Bombycilla; species Bombycilla garrulus. The sequence continues at coordinate 8,789 of VXBU01000364.1, read as the reverse complement.
TCTAGGTACAGTCAAATAACACAGCAGTGTATAGAAAACATTAATTTTATTGAACTAAATCACTCTTCTCAGCACCAACTATGGTTGACTGGGAAGCCTATGCCTAAAAAACTTTAACTAAAACTGAAAAACTTCAACTTGGGGTTGAGAAAATTCTGGGGAAAACTATGACTAATAAAAGAAGGGGCTCCTAACACCTACGAGGAGGAATATCCCAGTGCCTGGGCTGGGCACTGCTCATATATTCCCTGCCACCTCCAGCAAGCCCAGAGATGAGCTGGAGCTGGAAAGTCAGGGGAGAGACAAGTGGAGTCTCCTCCTCTTCTGAATGCCAGGGCTCCTTTGCCTCTTCCCTCTGGGTACTGTCCTCTGCTGGGAGCTCTGGTGCAGGCAGCACCTTATCAGGGCCGGGTTCTCCAGCAGCAGATGCAGCAGCTCCTGGGTGCAGCTGTGGCCCTGGCAGCAGAGCCATGCAGAGGCTGGGGCACTCTGGCTCTTCTCCTGCAAGGCACAGCACACGGAGCCACATGGAAGGGGCACAGAGGCCTCAGGGGACTGAGCCCTCTGGTGCTGCCTTTGGCCTCTTGTGCACAGAAAGCCTTGGGCCTGGGTGGGCTGCCCTGGGCAGAAGCTGCAGCAGGAAGAGCTCAGCTGCCTCTGCTGGAGCTCCCTGGGGCTGAGCGGGCCCCATTCCTGCCCAGCCATGGGCTCAGTCCTTGCTCTGCCTCCGTGCCTTGGCCAAAGGGCTGCCCCAGGGGTTCCCTTGGGGCCTGCCTGGCTCTGCTCCCTGCTCTGGGGCTCTCAGCCCTCACGCCACACCCTCCTGGCCAAAGGCCTTGGCGGCTCCTGGCCCTGGCCCGCCTGACCCAGCCTCTCTCTCACCTGTTCCCAGTGACTCCTGAGCCCTTTGCCAAGGACACAGCTCAGGTGAAGGCCCTTGAGAAGCAAGGCCACAGCTACACAGAGCCATGGCAGCGCCTCCAGGACCAGCATGGAGTCCCTCATTAGTGCCATAGCCTCCTGCTCATCCAGGGCCTTGGGAAGCGCATCTCAGCCCCCTGTGTCCCCTTGCAGTATGGCTGGAATGCTCCAGTGGCTGCACCAAAAGCAGCAGCAGCACTGAGAGCTTCAGCAGCTGGGACAGCTCCTGCTGCACATGGTGCTGCTGAAGGCCAAGCTGCTACTGCCCAACAGGCTCTGCCCATCCTTTCCAGCCAACTTCTGCCTGGCCTGTGGGCATGGTGACAGACTGAAGACACTCATCAACCACCACGCTGTTCCCAAAGGCTGTGATGCCACCAGGCCCTTGCCTGGGACAGGACAAATGGGTGTGAAGGTCCTTCCCTATTTTAAACCACTTTCAGAGATTTTTGTCCTGTGCTTCAAGACTTGCCAGCTCTCTGCATCATCTGCCTCTTATCAGGCTTCATGTGAGGAATCGGATGATTGCTTTTCTGTGGGTATCCTTAGTTTATCCTGGTCGAACTGAATCTGAAAATAGAGGGAGCTTGTCACCATCTCTGTGAAGTGTAGCCTTATTGTCATGTATGAAGATGCAATGAAGGAAATTTGGCTTCATTAACAGAATTAAACAGTGAATGACATTTAAATAAAGGAAAATCAGAACATGCAAAGTTAGGAATTATAGTATCATATGAAACTTTAATTAAAAACACATATTGCAACATTTGTAATAAAACCGTGGGAGTTGGCAAGATTGGTGGCATTTATGGTTATGGCAACTTATATCCCTCACAGTGAAATAGTTGGCATCAAAGAGACAGAAATCACACAGCAGAGTACATAGGTTCGCAAAATACAAAAGTCAGAGGCTTCAGCCTGTGGCTTTGTTGTAGGGAAAAGGTCAGGACCAAAAGCTTGTATGTAGCAGGAGGAAGAAAGGAAAGCATAGTCTGAGATGGAAAGTTTAGCTGCTCATAGGTGTTACATGGAAATAATTCTATTTAGGTTTCAAAACCATCTCAGTCTTCAGTCTTGAAGTCTGTTTCGTCAGCTCATAATTTTTAGGTTGTAAACATAAGCTTAAACATGAGTTTATTTTGCAAATATAACTTAGCAGTGCATTTGGTGTAATATTTGTGACTCATCACTTGAAAGCTGACCTCTACTTTTGCTCTGATATATATCATCAAATGCTATACTATGGAACAGTTTCTTTCTAAGCTGCCCAAGAGTGAAAAGTAAGCTTTCCAATGTAAAGTCAAGAAAATGTCTGTGTCTGCTTTTATACAACTATGTTTCAGGTTATATGTAAGATATATAAAAGAGATACTTATAGAAATCAGATTCTGAATTCACATAAGAGATGACTGATGAGTGGTGTGTAAGTTTGTTGATTCAGTCAAAGGACAGGATCAGCACTTTCTAGTGCATATTAGGAAATACAGCTGATGAGCTTCAGTTGTGCTGCATAAATAAAATCTTTCTCTCTTGTCTCCTCACCCATCTTAAGGAAGTCTAAGTATTAATATTTTACTGTTCAACTTAGGATTTTTAAAAACTACTTATTTAGACTATAAAGATGGTGTCGATTTGTCTAATCCAGCTTTTATTTTGATGCTATCCTTAGCCTTTATAAGAAATACCTCTATTTTAGACTGGCCTCAAGTAACAGCATGAAAGTGGAAAAGTTAGATTAGCTACTTATGAGGAAGCAATTCTGACATCTGAATGTCAATTTCTCTAGCATCCATGTTTTTCAGTTGCTTTAGACTCAATGCAGAAGATTATTTTCAGCAGGAATGAACTGTTACACACAAAAAAAACCCAGAAAATAATTTTGTGCATTTGCATTTGTCCTGGTTTCTGCTAAGATAGGATTTGTTTTCTTAACAGCTGGTCCATTGCTTTGGATTTGAATGCAAATAATGTTGATAACAGACTGATGTTTAGACTGTTGCTAAGTAGTGTTTACCTGAAGTCAAGGACTTTTCTGTGTCTCTTGAGCTGCTGGTGAGCATCTACATAAATAACTGTAAGGGAGAAAGGTCAGATGAGTTGGAATCTTCAATCCAGTAGAACCTGCTTAGTATATAGACTGGAGGAGTTATGTGAAAAGGGGGTGAGTGCTGTAAACTGTGAGGAGTTACACAGAAAGGGCCTGACTACTTTTGGGGGATGGACTGGGCAGCAACCAACAGGTGGTGAGTAATTTTATTGCACATCTATTGTTCATCTTGGGTTGCATTACTCTTTCTCTCTCTCCATATAATTACAACTACTATTATTACTGTTGTATTTTTTTCCCAGCTTTTGAATTGTTCTTATCTCAACCCACAAGGTTTATTTTTACTTTGCGATTCTCCTCCCCACCAGAGAGGGGCAGGGAAAGGTGAGAAAGGGCCTGCATGGTAGTTAATTGGCATCTAAACAATATTTACAAAGTTAAAGCATTGTTTGCTATATCTACATATTTTCAGCTTTCAGTGTGTAAGAATATTATTTCATATAAATGGGAGGTTATTTCTAACACAACAGTTTTGGAATTCACATAAAAAATTTAAAAATCAGCCTGCTTAAAGGAAGTTTGAGAGGAGAAGTGAATATGAAGGAAAATTAAAATACGCTATTGAGAAACAGTGAATTATAGGCCTACTTAGGCATACACACATGAGCTAGAGGATGAAACTTTTGTAATTTTCCAGCTCATTTAATCTGAAAGGCCTGCAAGCTTAGTTACATACGCAGAGTTCACATCTGCAGTTTGGTTGGTGCATTCCTCTGGTGCTGGCATTAGCCCTGTGACCACAGCAGCTTCTAATGATCAGCTCTTGCAGTGGTTTGGCATCTTCCATATTCCCTCAGGCTCTACAGAAGAGCAAGCGGACACCCACACTGGACGCCAAGAGAGAGTCATCTTAATGAATGACATATTACAAGCCTTGTGAAAGTAATTTGCTTTGCTCCATGGTGTAGTTGGCTAACTTCCTATTACTGAAGGTTAAGGGCTAAATCCAGCACTAAAGCTATGCAAATTCTTGTCTTTTGGGCAACATAATGCAGAAGCAAGTCTTATTAAAAGTTATTTTTGCCTTTGTTTCCTAGAACACTTGGAAGATTTCTACTATTCCATGTTAGGGGTAATGAAGTCACATCTGAAGACTTGTCATTTTTATAGCAAGGTATGTCTTCTATGAAATGTAGATTGAAGATTCTGCTAAATCTAATTTTCTGACCTGTGATTTGATGACAATGGCTACCGGGTGTTGGACACTGACCACTTAAGAGCTGAGAGCATAGGGCAGGCAGCTCATTCTTCCCTCAGTTTATGCCTTACTTTTTTCCTAATCTCTTTTTACAGAGCGTCATCTGAATGCAGCGATTTTGTGACATGTGCAAATGTGTAGGCACACATTACTTCTAGAACTAAGATTTTGCAGTATTTTCTGCTTCTTGCTGCTGTTTCATTTACTGCTTTGGTGAAACATTCTTCTTTGCCTGAAAAGTGTGTCTGGTGCCTTTGCTTCCAGGCCTGTTTCTTCCAAAACCACATTTTCATCAGAGGGGAAAGATTTCTCTATACAGAAGAAGCTACCTTTTCCAGGCCATTAGGCCTGGAAGCAATCTCTGTGGAAGGGCCAGTGGGGACCCTTGAAGAAAAAATTGGCTTTGATTTTACTGAACTTTGAAGCACTGAAAAGAGCTGCTTGTTGTGTGTATGGTTCCCAGTCAGCTCACACTGTGTGAATCTGAGGAGTGGTGAGCTGTGCCAACATGGGAAGCCAATTTAGTTGGGTAGTGAAAGTGTGAAGGAGTTCCGTCAGGCAAAGCCAGGACCATCATCATCTTCTTTCCTGAGGGCATGGCAGGAAAGATGGCAGCACCCTTCTGGCTGCTATACCCAGGCAATGACTTGAAGATACCATGAGGCAGAAAATAGTTATTTTTTTACTTTATTTTTGGAGTTAAAGTTTCTCCTTCTTTTAACTCCATAATTAAAACTGACCTTAAAACTGAAGTTTAAGTATCACAGAATTGCTGTCCTATTATTACTTGTCATAGTGATTGTTGTAAGATTTCTTGACGTTCATGCATTGTTCAAATACCATTATTCTCTTAGTTGTGGAAGTTTTCCTAATTCTGTGCTTGGCTCCAACCTTATCCCTGTCAGTAGTGCTGAAACCATTTTGTCAGATGACCTGCCTGTAGTTTAGCTGTATCGCTAGTATACAAGAATTTGAGTGGAGACATATGGTCACCATCAGCTTAGATATTTAATTTTGAGATGACAGTCTATTAATCCATCTGAAAAGGGAGAAGACACCATATAACTGGTTGCAATTAGCCAAACCACAATTTTCTCTAACCAATTAAGTCTAAAACAAAAGCCAAAACAGTATTCTAGAATTACAGCATCACTTCCAGATTTGCATCTCGTGAAGAATTCCCAGGGTTAAGATTCAAGCCATATTGTAAAATCAATTGCAACTTTTTAGAGAGGAAGATCAGTAGCAGGTGGTGCCTACTATAAAAGCCTCATTAAAACACCTTCTGTTTGAATATCACAAATGGGAGTCACCAGATGGAGGCACAGCTCCACAGGGTAGCCTTACCTCAAAAGAGAGTTTCACCTGACACTTTGGGGACAGCAGATTTTTTTTCTCCAACTAACAAGCCACTGAGGTTCAAGAGAGGATATATTAGGATTAATTGCTTTTGATCACTAATCCATTGTAATGCCATATGCTGAAGGCATTGCTCATTGTCAAGCCAAGAGACAGGTAGGGCCCCTCTGGTAATGTAAACTGTCCCTATTTCCACAGATCTAATCTAATTTCACCTCCTTAAAGACCTAAGATTCCAGTAAAGATATTTAACTCTTCCTTCTTTGTCTTCTGATGCATTTTTGAATGGTAGCAAATGTGATGTAGAAACTAATGATGCTGAATTGTGCTGACAGATTGCAAAATGATTTTTCCTGTTGCTGCTTGCTAAAATGAGCAAAATACTAAAAGGACAGTTATTCAGTTGTGTGCTCAGCTTCTTGGTCCAAAGGGTCAGCTCCTCCCTCATGAACTGTCCAGTTTAACTTCTCACACCTCCTCCCCCTGCTAGTCCCAAAACACATTTGAAGAATATGTGATTTACCAGATTAGAACAATTGGCAAGCTAAATCATGTGAGTAAGGTTAATGTTTCTTAGAGGAGGCATCGTCACCTTGCACAGGCCTTGGAGTGGGAGGATTTTTTCAGTGGCTTGGCTTTGGCACTGATCCAAATCATTAAGTGCCAATAAGTGTAACCAGAGAAATTTTCATATTTCTGTTGTGTTTTGTGTTAAGCTACTTTAAAAACTGCCACCCACCAAGGTTGTTTCTTAAATTAAGAAGGTCAGTTGGATTAAATATGTAGTGTTTGAGAAGCAGAAGGAAGGCAGATAGGTGTATATTAATATATTTTTACCAAGTCATATACAGCATCCTATGTCACAGAAGGAAAAGGCAAATAGGGCAAAACCAGTAATTTTTGTATTCATTGTGCTAATTGTTCAAGGCCAAAAAATGTTTTCATACTAATCTGATTCAAGGGCTGATCTACTCAAACTGAGGAAGCAAGAAATGAGTCAGAGGTTTGGTATGTAACAGCTCATGTTGTGCCACTTTCTTAAGACTACTCTATACTTACAAAATGTCTTCTGTTTCAGAAAGGACTCCAAGAATGTTGCCAGCTGTATACACTTAAAATCAATTCAACCACCAGTAACCATCTTTGGAGTGGAACACAGAAGCTCCTCCATTCCACAAAATGCAAAACAGTCTTTTTAGGATTGGGAAGTAAAAAATGTCTGCTTCAACTGCAGTTCCAAGGGAAATTATGCTGGCAGGGTATGATTACTGTTGTTGAAAATTGCCCAAGACACTGGAGATAACATTTTCCACTACCGGAAAAGGTTCCAGTGGATTTTCAGCAGTAACAGGTGCTCAAGGTCTTTGCTTTGAGTTCAGAAGCCATAGGCTGACATACATAACAAAACATTTTCTCTCATTAAGTTGAATGTCAGTTACCTCTATAATTTCCAACCTGTTCCCCTCTCTTCCCAATATCTATATTACATATAGTACAAGGCCAGCTGATTTAATCCACCTAGTCTTCTCTTAACATCTTCATCCTTAACATAAATTTGGCTTCCTTTTAAAACAGGATGCTGATGGTATTTCCAAACCAATACAAGCTTGTCAATGCATTTTTTCACTGCCTCTTTTAAGGAAATCCCTTTCAGTTATTTTGGGGTCATAATTCCCATTTCATTGGGAAAATTAAATGTGGTGGCTGAAAACAAGAGTTACCTAAGGTATAAGCGTCCCACATTCTTGTTTGATTTCTGACCTGTCTGAGCTTGGATTCAGTAGTTGTATGTTGTGAATTAAAGGTAAAGTAGTCCCCAGCCTCCACTGTGTATACTTTATGCATATGGATCTTCATATATATCATCATCTTCTTCCATCCAGACAGGTGGCTTGTCTTGATTACAGATGAATTGGTCTGGCAGACTTATAATAAACAAATTATTTCCAAAACAAAAACTAGACTGAACACTGTGCCCATGAATAAGTGCTGAGTTCAGTGTAAATCTAATTTAACTGACACATAATATTCAAGGAAGTATGGACTGTCCTTGGGTACCCAGGAATAGATCTGAGATTCATAAAATCCTGAAAAGATTTAACAAACAATATGTATAAATTTTTTAAGTGTAAATTGATTTTCCTTAGTATTCATTTATTTAAAAATTAGATAATTTAGTACATAAACGGAAAGCTGGTATTTGGAATCAGTTGCACTATGAGAAAAAAGCATCTATAGCTACATATGATTTTGCCTTCTGAAGACTTTATGGGACATGACATACTTTGTCATCCTTGTATTTAAGGAACTATCTGTCTTATAAAGTGAGTGTTTTGAAAAACTATTACACAATCCTTGTTGTAAGCTGATTAGCAGTGCTCTTCCCAGCTGTATATTATATTCCTAGAAAGTCAAGAGAGTTTCAGACTAGTCACAGGTGGCTATTTTTCCCCTTGTTTAAGAAAATGTGACTTGTGAGGAAATTCTGCCATTTTGATAGCTCTGAAATAGGTTATAGATGACTCTTAGGATATATAGGTGTATTTGATTCATCTTTCCCCCATGTAATACTTTAGTCTTCTCCTTGTTGAGCTTCATGAAATATCTGTTGATACATTTCTCGACCCTGTCAAGATCCCTCTGGTGATGAATACAGAGGTAGGGTGAGCTGCTGGTGCATCAACCACTACATCTAGGTTTGCACAACTAACAAACTTGCTAAGAGTATGCTTTGTCCCATCATCCAGAATATTAATGATGTTAAACAGGATGAGACTCAGGACTGACTCCCACGGTTCACTTATAATTACTGACTGCCGGCTTTGTTCCCACTGATCAACACTCAGAGACCAGCCATTCAGAGAGTTTTCAATACACATCACTGCCTACTCATCCAGCCTATAAATCCAGAGTTTATCTACAAGGATCTCATGAGAAATAGTGTCAAAAACATGACTGAAATCCAAGTAGATGATGTCCACTGCTCTCTCCTCATCTATCAAATGGTTGTTTCATCATAGAAAGTTATCAAGCTGGCCAAGTGTTTCATTTGGGATAGAGTTAATTCCTTCTCAGTAGCTGGTGCAGCCCTGGTTTTTGGATTTGGTGTGAGAATAATGTTAATAACACTCTGATGTTTTGGTTGTTGCTTAGTTGTATTGATCGTAGTCAAGGGCTATTTTGTGTCTTATGCTCTGCCAGTGA
>VXBU01000360.1:307079-343072 GCA_013400315.1 Bombycilla garrulus | reverse complement strand
AGCCCAGCCCAGTCCTCCGCTGTCCGGCCCGGCTCGGCTCGGCTCGGCTCAGCTCAGCTCAGCTCGGCTCAGCCCGATCTGTCTCGGTACGGCGCGGTTCGGCTCCGAGCCCCCGCGGCAGCCCGCCGTGCGCGCGTGGCTCTGCTCCGGCTCATCTTCTCCGCTTCGTATTTATCTTTTTTTTTCTCTCTCTCTTTTCTTTTTTTTTTTCTTTTTCTTCTTTTCCCCTTTTATTTTTTCTTTTTTTTTTTTTCCTTTTTTTTTCTTTTTAAATTTTTTTATTTTATGTGTGTGTGGTTCCCGGTGGCAGCTCCTGGCCGCCCTGCCCCGGCCGTGCCCGCACCTTGGAGCGGACGGACGGACGGATGGATGGATGGCCGGCATCCCCGACGGAGGGATGTTTCTGTCTTTGGTTATCTAGCTGTATGAGTGTTGTGGAGCCATCATAAAGCTAGATAACCGAAAGTAGAAATGACTTCCAGACCTGCTCGCCCAGGGGAAGCGGCCGCACCAGGACCAGCAGTGCAGTACGGCCCGACTCGCCACCCTGGGGCTCCAGGTAAGGGCTGCGGTTCCGCGACCTCCCCGTCGGGCCGCTCCGGGCACCCGGGGCTCCGCGGCAGCAGGCGGGAGGGACGGGGACAGGGAGGCGACCCCTGCGCCAATTCTTCCTTTGCCACTTAAATCCGAGGTTTAGTTGTTGGTTAAACGCACATCGAAATTCACTCCTGGGCTGCGGGGTGTCGCGGCTCGGGGAGGATGGAGAGAGCGAGCACCCTCCCCAAATAAATCTTCCCCCCGTCCCAGCCTACGGGTCAGACCACAAACCCCCCCCCCGCTTCTGGATATCTTTCCTTCTCTTTCTCTCTCTCTCTGTCTCTCTCTCCTGCTCTATTTTTTGGCTTTGGATTTGATCCTGGCCTCCCTTTGGAAGGTCAAGTTGGCGGGAATGTGATCACTTTTCTAGCGTGGTGGTTGTTGCTTTTGTCCGTAGCTGGGGGGGGATGCCCAGGGAAGGGGTCCCGCCGCCGGGTGCACCCCTCCAGCATACAGCCAGCCGCCCGGCCCTGGGGCTTCTTTGGGAGCCGAGCGCTTGGCAAGGCACAAAGCCTCCCTCACCTCCGCTGCGAGCCCCAGAAGTTGAAACATAATATGTATTACAATGTCTGGCAAATAAAAAAAAAAANAAAAAAAAAGGTGGAAAAAGAAAGAAAGAAAAGAAAAGCAATTGGCACATCTGCATTCCGTTCCCATGGCGACACAAAGCACCGCGCTCTCCGCCGAGCCTCCCCGGCACGTTTTCCCAGCTGGCGTGGGGCGAGCGCCCCTGGCCGGGATCGGGGTCCCCCGGGCCCCCCGGCACCCTGGGGCAGGCCGGGAGCATCGCCACCAGCCCCTCGCCCGGCGCCGGCCGCTCGCATCCCGCAGGGATGATCCCCGCGCTGCCGCCAACCCACGCGGGTCGTGACAGCTCCGGGGAGGCTGCGGAGAGAAACCTTCCTGTGGCAGGGGCTGCAAGTAGGCTGTCGCTGGCTCTGTGCCCCCCAGAAGATGCTGCGGGAGATGGGGAGGGCTGGGAAGGACGCTGCCGCGTTCCCCCTGCTCGGCTCGGCGGAGAGCGGGGACCCTGCCCCGTCCTCTCCTCCGCGGTGGGCATCCCGTGCCGAGGGAGAGCCGAGCCGCCCGTGGCCAGCGGCGAGAGCTGGGACCCTCGCACCTCGCAGGCAGGTTTTCCACCTTCCCTTGCACGGGGTAATGGCGTCAGATGCCACGTAGGCCCGCAAAGCTAAATCTGCCTGTGCACCCTTCCAGGGCCAGCAAAGCACCGCCATAACCACAGTAAGGAAAGAGGATCTCAGCCTGAATTTGGCTATACCGGGAGAAAGAAAAGTTCTGAGGAGCTGTTATTATATATTCTAATGAGAAGTCATTGGAGAAATTAAAAAGGGCAGAGAAAGACGAAGACGCCAGCACTAATTCCGCAGGAAGCCTCCCAGGGAAAAGGCTGTGTGAGTGTGAACGCTGAAAAGCATGAAGGCCTGGAATTAGACTATCATTTAGAAAGCGTTACTAATCCGAAGTTACAGCAGTAATTCCATGATTTGCTGGGTCCCACACGCAGCGCCAGAATTAAAGATACGGATTTTCTAGAAATGTAACTCAACTGTGGCACCGAGTCTCGGCAAGATCCGAATGAATCATTCATTCCAAAGGCAGCGAAAGACGTGTCATTAAGAACCAACCTCCTTCTCTCCAGCCCATCTGGAATATGTATACTCGATGCAATCCCAGAAATTGTGGAAGAGATCGGAGGTGGGGAGGAAGGAATGTAGTCCTTTCCCTCCTTTATTATGCTGGCTATTTTTTAAGAAATAATTTTCCAATTATTTTCACAATATTGTGAGTGGCGCTCAACTCTTCTCCTATTTATTTTTTACCCCTTTTTGTGCGCTAGCATCGAGTCAGGTGCAAACGGTTTCAGTGGAGATGCTTTAAAACTAGACTGAACAAAGCAGGAGGGAACTGAGCAAGGTGGTTGATGAATGCATTTATTCCGGAGTAATGATTTGATGGGGGATGGAGGAAAGAAACATTCAAATTCCTAATGAATGTAATTCAGGAGGAATCATTCAACCAGCATGTTAGAGAAAATCTGTTTGGTGGGAGTGTTCTGCACTGGCAGAACCCAGGAGGTATTTCTGTCCCTGGCTTTTGTAATTGCAAAAGGTGAAAATATAAAAAGAGGATCTGAGGAAAAAAAATATACACACATATAATAAATGTCTTTGTGTGTGTATATATAAATACATATATATATATAATTTCGTGAAATAAAATGGAAGTGTGGAAATCCGTGTCTACATGAGAACTCTTACAAAGGATTGATGCAAGATTTTTCACCTTGCTGTTCAATCAGCTGGTCAGAAACCACTCTTGACTTTTTACTATTTTTTTTCTTCACAAAATCACCTCTCCTGAGCTGATTTTTCAGGTATTTTTTCAGGCCATGTACTTGGTACACTTACCCCAGAGCAGTTCCCCTGGAAGGGACTGAGACAGGGACTGAGCGATTTGGCCTTTAATGTCCAGGAGAAAGAGAAATTGTGGTTGATTTTTTTTCTGCTGCTTTAATGCTTCATTTTTGCTCCCATTGTTGGCATGAACCTATGGGTGTCTTGTGGAGGTGTGAAGGCAGCACCCCTCAGGTAACAAGGGAGGTGGCAGTGAGTGGTGGGGGACAGGGGTATGAGAGTCCCCAGCTCATATGTGCGTGGGTGGGGGATGAAGCCCCGCAGCAAATCTCTGCTTGTGACATGCCCGCTGCATCTAGAGAGTCCCTGGCAGCCCACCGACAGGTCTCTGCTTTCTTACTTTTTTTTTTTTTTTTTTTTAAGTGCCATATTGGAAGGCAGGTCCCCAAGGGTCTGTCCTTGGGCCAGGGATGGATTTCAGCCGGACACAGTTCCCTTTGTGGCTTTGCTTTTTGCCCTGTTAGGGTAGCTGTTGGTTTGGATGGATCTTTGCCCCTGCGTAGGCAAAACCCAGAAGGGAAGGCGTCTTTTTCAGGTGTGCTGAGGTGAGAGTCCCTGTCCTGGCATTTAATTTCTCTTCTCAGTGGGACTCTCCTGGTGGAGCAGTAGGATGCAGCGTAGGCCAAACGTGGGTGAGGTTCCTGGAGTTGGGTTGTGATGTCTTTGTTCTTCAGGCAGAGCTGGGGATGGGCAGAGGGAGACAGAAGCAGAAGAATCAGCATGTGCCATTGGGGGATAGATCGAAAATGCAGTTTGCAGTTTTCACCCCAGGGAAATGATGCTCTGGGAGATCGTGTGCTCCAGCTCACGATTTCCCACCTTTGCCTAAAACTTGTCCGCCGTGCAGTGGGTTTGGTTTGGTGCATGAGATGAAGGGGGTTTATACCAAATACCTGGGGAAGCCAAACTCACCAGGGCTCGGGGTCAGGTGGAGAAGGGGCTGTTTAGGCCCTGCTGTTTAAAGCAGCTCCCCTGGAAGCCAGGCAGTGTGAGCATGCATGCTTGGTTATGGAGGAAATCCCATCAATGGGCATTTTTGTGGCACTGCCTGGCAATGGCTAGTTCCGCTCCTGGGGCTGGGCTCAGCCATTTCTTTTGTCTCTCTTGGCTCCCATGCCCTCCCTGCACCCCTGATGCAAATGGACCGTGCCTCCCTTTACCTGCTGCTCTGCCCTGGCTTTGTCCTTGCTGCCGGAGGAAGGGCAGAGCCCAGGAGCTTCCATGTGGCCGAGGATGGGTGCTGCTCGTCCCCAGGGAGGGATCACAACTGCCTGCTGGAAACACTCTGGTGTCTGGGCGGAGGGAAGGTGCTGATTTTGGCCTCTGCAGGTGCAAGCACTGAGGCGCCTGGTGGTGCACACCCACCGTTCGTGGTGTGGGTACCGCACGTCACCCTGACACTGCTGCTGCCACATCGCAGCCCCTCAGTCGCCTCGAGACTCTGGATGTCCCCAGGGGCCACCAGCATAAGATGGACGTGTGGCTGCCCACGCTGGCTTCCCCAACACATGGTACAGGGAGTCGCCCTGTCCAGGTAGGGGATTTTGGTGTTCCATACCCACAAACCTGGTCACCTTGGAAAGGTGTTTGCCAGGACCCAAACTGGAAAAAACATCATGTCGGGCTTCTCAACATCCCTCTGTCCCTCTGAGTGCACGTGTTTGTGACCAGAGCTTGCATACGAGGCTGGGCCATCACACTGCCCACGGCCGGGCTCCCGGCATCCTCAAAGAGTCAGGACGAGGTTCTGGCTTTCGTGTTTTCGAATATTTATTCAGGGGCTCGGGTTTGGTTACGAGCGTTTGCCTCGAAAGCTGAAGAGTGGGGGTAAAAAAAAGAAAATGGGGGGAGCAAAAGAACACAATCTCCGGCAGTTAGCTGTCTCTTGGAAACTCAGCTTGCTGTTCCTATAGAGGCTTTCTCTTTTCCTTCACCCTGGTCTGGCCTTAAGTACCACTTTAAGCGGGCTTTGCTCATTCACATCCAGGCTCCTTAGAGCAATTGAGCCCGCGGGGGTTTGAAAAGAAGGGACAGTCCTTCAATGGCAGGACCTTGGGCCAGGCTAATTGGTTTTGGTTCAAGGGGATACTGGATTTGTGAAAAGCCCAAAGACATCTTTCCCACGCCAAATCCCAGCTCTTCAGAGGGGGAAGTGAGGGGTGCTAGGTGGAGAAGGGAGCTGAAAGAAAGATGGTTTAGTTGAGGAACCTCGTAAGGACCCGGATGCCCAACAGCCTCGGCAGGAATGGGAGCGGCCGGGGGCAGTGCCCAGGGTGGCGCACCAGCAGGGTCACGGTGCCCTTGCTCCTCGGGGTAGGTGGACAGCGGTGGCTGGCTCCCGGTGGCATGCTGGCAGCGGTGGCCTGGTTTCATTAAAACCTGGTTTCATTAAAACCAGGCTTTTTCAGTGCATGCCAGACTCCCATGGAGATGCCATGAATGCAGAAAGGATGGAACATGTGTCCGGAAACAAAATTGTGTCTGTGTGCTCACCTGTGCAGCCGTGGGGGGGAATTTGTTGAGGACTCTTGTATCTTTTTTTGATTTAGGAATTTATTTATTTTTAAACATTGACTCTCTCTGGCACCATTCCAGCAGTTCCACGACCTTTAGTCTCCCCAATCCATAAAAATCACTTAATTATTGGGCTGAAAATCAGGGCTTGGAAACAAAGCCAGCTTATGGGACCATCAGTTCTTGATATATTTCCTGAGAGGACATATTTCTGGGCACCTTCAGAGCAGAGCACGCAGCTTGTTGGATATGAGATATCAAGGCATTATTTATTGAGGAAGTCTTCACACTCCCTCATCTGTTATAATTAACTGATGACATTTTTTCTTAGGTTCAAAATATAGTGAAAAAGTATAATTAGCACGAAGCTGAGGCACTGCATTAAAATGTCTCCTATAGTTAATGTAGGGTGGTTGTGCTATTTATTATAGGAGGAGCTGGCTCTGACCTCTGTGTTGCCTAACACTTTTTATTGTAAAGATTCTTGAACTTTTTTTTCTTTTTGAGAACCTCTGACACTCCCATTGTTTGCTGTGGGCCCTTGAAATTCGTCTGGGGGAAGCTCTTCGAGTCGAGAAATGCCTATTCTTTGTCCCTTAAATTCCTTTCAGGTTTAGCTGAATTATGAATTGTTCAGAATCGCGATTTCCCTTCGCTTGCCTCTGGAGGGGGGGACAAATTAAAATTTATTGTTTCCCTGGAATAAGAATAACACATCAGGAGCAGGGTGAAACCATGGTCTCCCACCACTTTATTGCAGAGCTCTGGACCAGCCAGGGAAGGTGGGAGGGTATTCACAGCCAGCTCCATCACCCCTTTCCGCCTTTAGGTCATATCCTTCCAGCACAGACCCTCCTCCTGGGAGAAAGCTCCTCCGTTTTCTGGTGCCAGGAGGAAAAATTGCAGGGTGTGTGGGTGCATTGGCCTGGGCACTGCCAGCCCCAGCAGTCCCTTCTCCGCTGGCCCTGGGAGAGCAGCCTTCTGCCGCTGCCAGATAACATTAGTCCTGTATTTCATAGTGGCAGAAATCTGTGCCGAGGCTTGGGGCTTGAAATCTCTCTGCCCGCACAGGATGAAGCAGGGATGGGTGCGGGGTGGAGGAAGGGGAATTTGTTACACTTGCCTACAATTGTTTTTCTTTTTGCTTATATAAACAATCTATTATTTATTAGCTATAAATAATGCATTTTTCTGTATGTTTAGAATGCACGTGATTTCTGTATATTAAAAATGTACATGGTTGAAGGCACCAAAGCAAGCGCTGGCAAGTCGGGGGGTACCTGATTTCATTTTGACCATGAGACGTTAATTCAGCCTCTCCCTGCCCATGCCCTTATGAGGCTGACGACACGGTCACAGCCTATTTTTAGCTCCCTCCTTCTTTTCCCATCCAGAGTGGCTGCACAGCGAGGTGGAATTAAGGTTGCATGGACGGCCATAAATTGGACACTTCCTAACTTTGAAGTGCTTGACCACGCAATCTAAGTGAGGGCTCTTCAGGGCAGTATTTCTGCATGTGGCATTAACTGCATTGGCGGGGGACGTCAAACACCAGGGTAGAGATGCTGTAAAGTAGAAAAGGCCTATCAGACTATTGAAAGTGTTCGTTTGAATAGGTGGGGGAGTCAACAGAGCCTACACTTGATCTGAGCTAAATGGCCAAGAAGATGTCTCCAAGCTGAGAGGGGGGAAGCCTTTGTTCCTTCAGTCCCTGCCTTGATGTTTTCTTTGCCTTTGGTTTTCCCTCATTCCCTCCTAAGGAGATTTGGGCTCCTGCTCTTGAGGAACCTTTGGCTTGCATAGTGAATTTGTGTGCTGGTGGAAGCGAGGGTGTCCCTAGGAATGTGCACACACACGCACGCACGCTCCCGTCATCGCACCAGCAGCGAGTGCTACCAGCTCGCAGGTACTTGCTGATTGGCGTCCTTGCCTTGTCTTGCCTTGCCTTGCACACTCCCTCTTTCCCATGTCACTGTCAGGAGCCATTCCACATGTTGGAGGGAAAGGAGAGGCCTTTGTGTTTTACATAGGAAGGATAATCTCTTTTTTAGCTGCTGGAAGAATTACTCCAAAGGTGATTATATGCAAAGCACATTTATCTTTGCTTGAAATAGCACTTTTGTGTTTTCTATTTTCCCTTTGTTTACTGGTGGGTATTTCCATTCTGGATCTCAGTAAGATGCGTGGCTGTCTGTTTCTGAGTGGAGTGGACACCCTGAGCAAATCAGTCTGGAAAGTAAGCAGCCCTTTGTTTTGCTTTCCCAGGTATAATGCAGTCACGGCCCCTTGCACATACCTTGTGCTGATACCAGAGCACTCTCCCCTAGCTGGCAGTGCATTTGCCCTGGGTTATAATTATTTGACCTAGCAATTTTGTATTTCCAGAATTCCTGGAACCTGATACCTGCCTGGGGCTGTTTCTGGGTCAGCACAGGTATCTGACAAGTGTCCTGCATTTGGGTTTCCATTGTTTGGGTTTGGCTTGTGTTTCATGAGCATCTCTTTCATAACTTTCCCCCTCTCTCCTGCCTCTCAGTTCAGCAAAGGGCCTGTCTATCCGAATGCAGGCAATAAACATCTGTTCTCACCCTCACTTCTGTTAATGAGATAGAGACAGGTAAGCATCACACATACCAACTTCCCTGCTCTCAGCAACATCAAGGGAACGGTGACAAGCTATTAATGGAAAGTGATGGTCTGGGTGCTAATTAGTGCTTCCTTTTCAACTTTTACCTACATGTCTGCCGAGATGCCCATCCCAGCCTCTCCTTTCTCCCTGCATCCCTTTGTTTCCAGCACGTTCTGTGTTCACTGTGCACATCCCATGTCAAAGAGTGTTCTCTATTTTTTTCCCTACCGCTCACCTTCTGCATCCCTTCATTCCCTTTTTTTCTCCTTTTCTCTGGCACCCTCATTCTCCTGTGGTTGTTCCAGCCAAAGAATAAGCATGATATCATAGTAGGATCTGAAAGCTTGGGGATGGGATATGTGGAGTTGGTCAGGAATTGCTCATCTTCATCACTGGCCAATAATATTTGCTTGTGGCACTAGTGCACGGGGTCAAATTACCCTGGGGATGTGAGGTCAGAGATCTATCCCCTCTTCCCACAGGTAATGCTGTAGGGAGCCTCCCAGCAGCTCACAGGTCTTGATCATGGAGCAATTAGTATTTAAAGTAGATCTTCTGGTAATGCCCAGAGACCAAGTAGGACAGGCCTCTATGGTGTGAGCCTGCAGGAGATGACAGGTCCTGCCCCAGAGAGTTTGTGATCTAAACCCTAAAAGGTTTTGCCGTCCAGCAGCCCCTGTTTTTTTAATGGCTGGTTTTTGAGATCCACCCCAATTTATGCTGCTGCAGCAACGTGATTCCTGGTCTCAGCTTGGTGCCCAGCCTCTCCCATTTCTCTTTCTTCTGGTCCCTGGGCTCTGCCCCTTCCCTAAGGACGCTAATCATCCGCTCCTCACCTTTTCTGCACGGGCTGTGAGTTTCTTGCTGCCAGGCTTGTGTCCCAAGGAGCTGCCTAATCTGCCCCTGTCATTCCCAGTCACAGGCTCCGCACACACCATAGCTTTATGGGGAATGCTTGCAGGGCAGTGGGAAGAGGCAGCCATGGTTTGCACATCAGCTAATTAATTTTCATGACTGAACGATGCTGCCTGGTCTCTTGTTTATACTCCTTGCCTCTCCCCTTCTCCCCCTCCTCGCTGACACACACACAAGACGACACATCTCGTAGGAACGTCAGCATCCTTCCACAGCCTTGAGATGCGAGCGGTTATTCTGTTGGCTTGTCAAACGTGGGTTTCCCTGCTTCATGGTACACAGGGGCCCCCTGTTTCACATTTGCTGATTCTTATTAGACCCAGCGCGCCAGGGCCCTGTCTCTCCCTGCAAAGCAACGCGCCGCATCCCATCCATAAATCCAACCCTGGAACAAAGCCTCTTCTACCCTGCCCCATATTTCTACCCAGCCTGCCCGCTTTCCCCTCTCTCTCTCTCTCTCTCTCCCCCTCTCCCGTGCTGAAGGTTTCCTAGTGCCAGGGAGATATGATAATTCTTGTGAAGAGAGCATGAAATGCCTCTGCTCTTTGTGTCTGTTTAATTCAATGAGAATCCCAGCCCCAGATGTCATGAATGGTGGGCTTTGTGCTGGCCCTTCCTAAGCCCTAACCGCCAGCCCAGCTCTCTGTCTTTCTTGTTTCCCACCACTGGATACTGATTAACAAACTAAATTATTTTTCCTCCCTAATGATGTTTTCCCACTTTGCCCACCAGGCTGGAAGGAGCCACGGGGAGGAAAGAGTTTGTGCAAAGGATGAGATAGCCAGGGAGAAAATTAAAGAGACAGTGTTGCTGTCTGGGCTCTGGCAATGCAGGTCCACTCGGCTTTATTTCCTTATTAAAGAACGGGGTCGTGTCTGGCTGTATTTTACATGGCTGGGTGTATTTCAGCCAAGGGATGGGCTTGAAAGCATCTGCACAACGTATGCTGTGGAGCATGCCAAGGCCTGTAACTCACTTGCAATTGTGTGTGCAAGTTTGCACGGCCCCAAATTTAAGGTCTCTTTTCCAAACAGGAGTGACATGCGGTAATTACTTGACATCCGTCCGTGCATATGGGAACCTCTTTCTAATTGAGACAAATTCTCTTTTCCTTAATCAGACATGACTGAGAGTTCGTGGAGTGGGATGCCTTGGGAAGGGCTGGGACGTTTCCACCTGAGCAAGGAGAGGTGAGTCCCTGGAAGTCTTGCTGAAGGCTCAAGTCCAACTCATGCGTGGGAGACCAGCTCTTTTACCTGATCCCTCCCTCCCTCCCACAGCCAAATTCCCAGCCAGGCTGTTGAAACAGGGCCAGTTGTTAGCTGCTGCTGGAGAAGACCAGCAGCGATAATCCAGGGAGCCTGGATGGAGCTGGAGGCAGGTGGCTGAGGCAGGATTGTGCAGAGCCACCTGCTTCTTGGAGCCCAGCAGTGCCTCCTTGCTGGACACCAGCAAAGCTGTGTCCAGCAAACACCCTCCTGGAGCAGTAAAAGAGGATGGGTGTCAACCTTGTGAGTAGAAAAGATGGTAGGGAGGGAGAGAACCTTTTAACAACAATCTGTGTGTCTGAGTTGGGAGTCTGGGAGTCATTGAGAGAGGGTTGGTTTGGCATTTTGATTTTAAAAAAACCCAAACAAACAAAAAACCAGAGGAGCCCCTGTACTGGTGGTGTGGACTCCTCTCAGCTGAGACACAGGCAGGGACAGGTCTGATGGACCAGGCACAACGGAGAGCTGGGTGTGCTTAGGAAGGCTCTACAGTGGTGCAGTGCTCAGCTCTGTATTTATCAGACAATACAATATATGTATTTATCTCTCACAACTGAGAGCTTGAGTCAGAGAGGGCCAGAGTCTGTGCAGATCTGGGAGGCTTGTGCAGGCTCAGCTTGTGCAGCGGCTGCTCCTGTCAGAGCCACGCCAGTGCTGCAGCACCCAGCCATGGTTCCCCTTTTCCTCAGCTTCGGCTCAAAGGGGCAATAACGAGGGAAAAAGGAGTTGCTTGCGTGTACCCACCAAGCCCCTGCAAGCACACCCACTGCATCCAGCAAAGCACTGCCTCGCGTATGGCCTTTGCTTCCCACTGCAGTCACATCTGACCCTTATTACTTCTGCAAGTTAGAACAAGGCAGGAAAAATGGCTGTGCAGTGAGTTTCTTCATGCGCCAGGATTTATTAAGAACAATAGGGGAAATCAATCCATCTATGTAGAATACATCGCAGGCTGCAATGGGATAAAGCATTTATTCCGCTCTTGAAGGGTAGAGCTATAACTCATGGGAGGCAAAACCCTTAGTGCTCTGGAGTCCCTTCCCTTCATGTGTGCAAAGAAATGCTTTAGCCCATGGCAACCCACCAGCTATTGAATTTGTGTGGAGAATCTGCCGTCCTTCCCCTTTGCCGGCCCCTTTTTGGAAGGCGAGTCACTCATTAAAACACACCTCTGGAAAAATGAAGGGGCTGTCGGTTCGAAGGCATCTCTGCATCTCAGTTTTACTTTAAACAGAAAGGGAATAGAAATGTCTCAGTGATTTAAAAGCAACCCCCCACCAATTTTGAATGGACAGATTGTGCTTTAACCAACGCAGGATTTGCTGCAACTTTCTGCTGATGCCCAAGGACCAGGCACTGCAATTACAGCGGAGAGGGATGGGTTGGGGCGTTGTGACAAGGCGAGATGCTGTGCAGGGAGATGTGTGTTGTGCAGCTGAACACCTCCAGTGCTGACTAGATAGATGTGTGTGTGTATATATAAGTACTCCCTGTGCCCGGCTCTCTGCTCATGGTAGAAGGCATGCGGTGCAAAGACTGGAGCAGTAGTTAGCAGGGGCAAAAGGTGACCAGGATTTGTTATAATCTTTCTGGGTGTGAGCGAGTGTGAAGCTGGGGCAGCGGGGGTGGGGTTGGTGGCATTGATAGTGAAATGGTATTTTCACTAAGCCTATTTTCACTGGCTCTAATCTATGTTGTGGGAAGAGGATCTCTTCCATAGGGCAGACCCAGCAAGGCTGGTGAGCTGTTTGGAGGGGTCTGGGCTGCCAAGGAGCGCGGGCAGTGGGGAGCGAGGCAATTGAGCAGACACGTCAGACGGCCTTCCTCAGCAGAGATGACTTGGTAGGTAGCGTGCTGTTGGGCAGATGGGGTTAATTCTTACACCCAAATCAAAAGGCAACCGAGGGGGGAATGTTTTATTAATGAAAGCAGCCCTTTGTGAGTATTCCTCCCGAGGCACGTTCCCTCCACCCGCTGCCTTCCCCCCTGGCTGCTGTCTGGCCCCACGTCTTGCTCAGTACCTGCTCAGCTGCCACTCACCCACTGATAGGTTTCATCAAGAAACGTCTCCATATGTGGCTGAGTCCTGAACCTGGGTATGTGGGATGGGAGGAGGAGGAGAAATGAGTCCTTTGGCCATGCTGGAGACAGGGGTTTGCCACAGGCAGGCAGAGCTCGGGCTGTCACAGGTTGCACGTCAGCCCGTTGATTGCTGCAATGGTGCTTCAGGAGTCATCTCTTGCTGGCACCAAAGAGCAAGAGAAACCGAGTGCAAGGTAAAATGCAGGTTGAAAGTGGGTACTTCAGTGTGTAGGGGATGAAGGGAGCAGCTGGAGACTGAGTTGGTGAGGTTGGAAGTGCCTTGCCCACCTCCAGTCCCCTTCCCATCCCTCTCTGCCTGCCAAGCAATGGGCTCAAGAGAGGAGCAGGGGATTTCTGTGCACCCAGAACGCAGCCTCTCCTGGTCTTTCTTACCCTGCTGTCTCCCTGTGCCCATGTCCTCAGGGGCCCTGAACACCTTGTCCTGTTAAAGGGCAGGGCCGTGGGAGTGTCAAGGGCTGTGTGTGGAGATTATTTCTGTCTCTTTATTAAAAATAAAACAAAAGCTGGTTTATGACAATTGATTCAGGAGAAGGAGGAAGTGGAGCTCAATTCCCATAGCACCTTTTAGCAAGGCTCTGTATGCGCGCGCGTGTGTCGTACGCGTGTCAGAAGTGAGCACCCACGGAAGGCCGGGTCGGGAAACCTCACATGGAAGCGGGGAAAAGACCCCAGTACATGGCTGCTTCCCTGAGGGAACCCCCGCAGGGCTAATGTTTGATCTGAGGCTCCGTTGTACTCCTCTGAAACCTTGGGATGTCAGGAGCTCGAAGGGAGCCTGGGATGGAAGAGGATGCTATTTGCATTTTCCTATGAATGCGTCTATTTGTATAAATCTGGTGTCTCTGTGCATGCGCACACTCCCCTAAGCATGCATTTGTTTGAAGAGCAGCACGCTGTCCCTATAGTGTTCTCCGCTCAGGGCCAGAACTGGTTAGTCTGAAATTCAGACTCTTCCTGAAGGAGCTGCAACTCCCCTCCCCGCCTCAAACCTAGCAATGGCCATGGACATAGGAGTCCCGAGATGGTTCACCACGCGATAGCAGAGTTTCATTGTGGGGGATGAAGGCTCCCCCTTTCAAATTTGCACAGACATCAAAAGAGTCTGGAAGGTTCAAACAGATCACAACGTAATCAAAATGCCAAGCCACCGTCTGCTTCTGCCTTTGGGTTGACAAGCAGGATTAGCACCCAAGGGAAGCAGGGTGTAATAGTGTTTCACGGGCACTGTGAACAGCCCAGGAGTGTGTGGAGTACAGAAAGGTTAGCCGAAGGGCAGGTCTAGCTACAGACATGCAGTTGGGGGGCAGATTTTAAAGCAAGGAGCTCTACGCGTACAACCTCCGTGGGTATTTACTTTAGCAGAAGGCAGGACTCTCCTGTATACCAGTGATGTCACGCTGGAAGCAGTTTAAGCTAAACTGGAGAAAGCCAGTTTAAGAGTGGAGATGTGCACCAGCGTGGCAAGGAGCAGCAGCAGTTGACCTATAGTGCTGTCATTATAATGGTGTGGTTTTCCGTGTAGACAACCCTGGAGCGGAGCAGCTAGCCTGCCATCCCTTATGTTTCACTGTCTAGCTGAGATGTATAACATGGCCCTGCCTGCATGCGGTTGCAATCACCCTCTGGTTCTCCACAGAGTACTGGAGCAGATGCCGAATTTTCAACGTGCGTTCTGTGCCTATTGCACCATGTGAAATAGTCCCATCATAGCTAAAGACACATGAAATGCTTCCCAAATACTGCTTTAGTGTCAGTAATTGCTGGTCTTGTCCTGAGGGCAGCCCGAAACCGGAGATGAGGACTCCTTGGTTGGTATTTCGTGTTGCTCATTTGAAGAACTGAGCAACACTGATGTGTCCACTCTAAAGCTCCCATGGAGTGAGAAATGTATCTGTAGCTTTATCTGTGTAATCATGCGTTTTATAACCGACCTTGTTTTAAATTTGTGTTAAATTGAGGTTTACGAAGCTCATGTCTTCTTTACTGATATCTCTGCAGTTTTGGTTTGGGATTTATTTTGTTTTGGCCAGGAAAAAGGCATAATTTTCCCATACCTCACTCTTTGATGGTGGGACAGGTGACATCTTGCCTTGTAGCTCTGGGAATGCTATATCTGTCCAGACTGTGTCTTCCAGGGCCAGTCCAGTGCCTGGCAGCCTTCAGAACTCACTGGGATATGGTGAGGCAGGCGGTTCCCTGTGGGGGGATAAGCCCGCTCATGTCCAACGGTAGAGCCATGCCAAGGGCACGACCCTTCTGTGGCCATGAGCAGGGCCCAGGCAATGTGTGCTGCCTGGTGAAGAAGCGTACCAAGATTGTTCCAGCCAGGAGGGCTGGGGAAAGAGCTGTGGCAGTGCTGCGTGCCCAGCGCCTTGGCACCGTGAGCAGGGCCCGGGCTAAGATGGCCGCTCGCCAGTGCACTCTGGCCCACCATGGCAACTCTTTTTCTCCTGGGGCCCCCCTTTACTGGCTGCCACTGCTCCCGGGTGCCCACTGCCTCAGGGCTGGCGGAGAGGAGCCCGCTGGGATGGGCCAGCTGCAGGCCTGAGGCAGCATGGGCCCCGGCGGCCATTTTGCGGGAGGCGAGCGCCGCCTGTAAGATGGCCGCATGGGCATGAGGTGGGGTGCAGCGCTGCCTTGTCCTCGCCACGCTGCCTCCCTCACGCCGTCCCCTCCTTATCTTGCTAATTACCGATGAAGGCAGAACAATAACGGGAGCTGGCATGCCCCAGTTCTTTCTCTGCCACCTCCTTCCTCGGGCGGAAAATCTGCGCGCACACCTCCCCCCCACCGCCCGCCAGCCCCTCTGTGATATTAACCAAATTAACATACTTCCTAATTTGCCCTGTGTTTTTCCTGCGCCTGCTCCCAGCCGCCTCATCATGGCTTCTCCAACTGGTGGGGAAGAAGCGAATGCGTTCATCCCCTCAGCTTGTTTGGTTGTATGCGAAAAATCCTTAATGACATCTAAAAGGGGTGGCGGGACAATAGCCCACGCGGGGTTTGGCAGGAGACGTGCGATATTTACCCCGCCAGACCATCCTCGCTGCCTCTTTGCCGAGGGATTACGACGGCCGCCGTCCCCGCGTTCCTCCATTTATTTATTTTGCTGGTGGCGGGGGGGACGCGTTGGCACGCGGCTGCTTTGTGCGCCTTGCTTCACCTATGAAAAGGACATATTAAGGTGTTGCCATAAACCCCCAGATGACAAAGAAAGCGCCTTTCTCTTCTGCTTGTGGGCAACAATGACAGAAGCCTTTAAAACCAAGAATGTTTTTCCCCCCAATTGCAGAAGGCTTCCCCTAAAAGGAACTTAAATACATACCATTAATTCTAAAGCATTGAGCTCCTGCTAACTATGCCATGCTTTTTGTTTCTGATAGTGTTTGTCCATTGCAGAGAGCAAGCCAAGGATGCGGAGCCTCCCCCGCCCTCCTCCCTTTGTTTAAGTGACAAAATGTTTCTATGTTCTTGTTTAGAAAATAAACCTTTGTGGGTTTTTCAGCTTTTAGTTTTATTTTTTTTCCATTTATCGTGGTGTGAAATCCAAACTCCCCTTCTTCCCAGATCTTGGGAATCCATGTTCCTCATGATCAATTTTCCCTCCTTTATCTAAAAAATACAACATTATTTTATAGCATTACTCTGAAAATGCAGCAGTTATATTTTGAATTTGAGTATTCAGAGCTTCAGGATATTGCAATATTTTTTTTTACAAGCGATGAATGAAATGCAATGATTTAAGTGTGTAATGCACAATACAGATGCCATGCATTGTAAATACATTTCAGGGGCATAAAATCCAACACAGAGAGCCGGTGTTCCACGAAAGCTGGGAGTCCAAAAATAACTGTAAAAATGAATTGTCTGTCGGGACGAATCTCTCACACCCAAGCCAATATTTGCAGGGCTACAATATACAACTGGCTTACTTATTGGCATAAATATCTCATTTTAAAATGCCGATGATAAACTGAAAAAGAGGTGAAGGAGATATTTGACTGATTACTGGATGCCATGGATTCCCTGCATTTAATTTCATACTTACATGCTATTTACTTATCCCATGTTTATGGGTATGCACTTTAGCTTCATATAAATCTCTCCTGTCTGTCTGTCTCACTGCGTTCTTTTCTCTTCTGCCATCCCATCTGCTTCTCATGGTCCTTCTCCTGAAACCACATCACAGGATCTGATGGGGATAATGGGAATCCGCCTCTGGTCTCTATCATAAACATGCCAACGTGGGCTATTGTGTCGGGAGCCGGCGGTCACCAGATGGTGCTTGGTTGCCCAGGGTCTGTGTCACTGGGTTTGGTCTCTCAGTAAACCAACAGCTCCTTAAGCATTGTGTTTTCCCCAAGACCTACCTATCCTGGCTGAGGAAGGTGTAAGGACCTTGGGTAATGAATCCCAAGGGATGAAATCCTTCTGGGTGTGTTGGGCGCTTTGCAGCCTCAGCTATGCAGCTATGAGCTGCCCTTGCAGAGCTGAGGTTTGTTAATCCCTGTGCTCAGCCGTGTTCACCCTGTCTGCATTCCTGGAAAGGAAAATGAGCGTGGTAGTTTGGGACTGAATGCTGTCTCCATGTGAAAAGAAGTCCATGTCAACCTAAGCAGACATCTTGCTACCTTTATGTACCGGGCTTGGGAAGACAGGGCAGAGACATCTCTGTGATGCAGACAAAATCAAGCCGTCTGCTCTTGCTCTTGAGTGTCTGTAAAAGGACTGGCTTGTGCAGGTATCACTGAGAGATGTAGATGTGTGACTGAGGTATGGGGCTTTCCCTGTGAAAAAATGTCCTCCAGCCAGGAGAGACCCAGGGACAAATCCTGCTCTTCATTATGTGCCTGTATGTCCTCAGGAGGTCCTGGACATTGTTGTACATGTGAGCTACAGAGCGGGGATTAATGCAGAAATAAAGATTGAAGATAAAAAAAGTGAGAGCGATGGCTCTTCCTGAACGCAGACAGATGGAGAGAGCCTGGCATAATTACATTTTGCAAAGGGCCGCCATGAATGAAACCAATTAAAGGAGAAGCAATGCTCATGTGAGAGAGAGAGGGAGAGAGGAAAGCAACCACCTCTCTGGGTCTTCTTGGGCATCCACCTTCTATGGGGAGTGAGTCACACACAATCCCCAAGTCAGGGGTGAGCTTGTGCATGCACCTGCCTCCTGGCTTAGGGGGACTTCGCTTATCTGCCATGGTGAAAAAAGAAGGAAATGGGAAACATCGGGTGCTGGCGGGGCCGGCATGGAGCTGGCTCGCAGCCAGCCCCAGCCTCGCCGTCTCCATTGTCTCATGGCTTTAATGCATGCCTAGAAATCCAGTATTTAGGATTCAGGTTACCATTGTAAAGCAGAAAGGTCGTGCTCAGTGCCGCTTGGCGTGGATTCCTCCGGCAGCTCTTTTGCCTGCGTGCCCCATGTTGGGACGGTGTTGGCAGAAGGCCTGGGGCCAGGAGGCTGCAAGGAGCACGCCTTTGCTGCCTCTGGCATGGTGTGCACCTTGCAAGGGATGCTGCTGGCTTTAGGATTTAGGGAGGGCAGCGGGAGGTGTCCAGAAAGCTACACAAAGGAGAGGTTTGCATTTCCTGGGCAGCCAAAGCTGAGCGTGCCTTGCTGACAAGCTTGGCATAAAATCTAGCAAGGCAGGATCAATGTGTCCCTTCCTTTGGATCTCACTTGGTGGGAGCTTCACAAGTAGCTGCTGGTGGTGGCCAAGGCTAAGAGAGGCTTTTGGGACTGTTCCTCCTGATTTCATTTGTAGTCCCAGAAGTGGCTGGTTTCCAGCTTTCTTCCCTTCTTCTACTATCCTGCTCTCGAGGGAAAGTGCCTTTTGGGTAGAAGAGCAGCTGGCAAGGCTGGACTAGAATAATTCACAGGGGTTTTAGAGCAAACCTTGGGATTTAGGGTGTCTGTTGCAAACCCCCGGCAACTGTAATCAAGGACTGTTTAAAAGTCTCAGTTCTCACTTAAAATTAATAGAATTATGCTAACAAGAAATGTATTTAGGGACATCTTAATTGCAGAGAAAACTCTGGAAACAAGTCAAAGACCTTGTAGGGCTTAGGCATTATCAGTCTGAAAAACAGCTCCTCCAATTAGTTGGTTTTTGGAATGAATCTTAGCAATTTTGGGGATCAAGACTCAAAGCTCAAGGCTGACAGTGCCGGATGCTGCATAACACCTGAACAGGGAGGAACAGAGAGCCAGAGAACTCACAGTGTCATGGATCACACCGGGTTGGATAGCAGTTGGCTTGGGTCTCATTTAAGCCCCTAGATATACTGAGGACTCTCAGGAGAGGTCCCAGCCACTGTTGTATGGCCCTGGGCACAGAGTAACTTAGGCACACAGGTCTGTGATCCAGAAGGTAATAATTGGTGATGCTGGTCCCTGGCACCCTATTCTACAAGAGAGGGATGCACATCTCTGTGTGTGCTAATGAAGGTGGTGGGATCAAGGCTGTACAGATGCAAACTGGCTGTGCCTGTGGATATGCCTGTCTCATTCTGGGAACAGCTTGAAAAACAGTGCATTTGAGTTCCACGCTGCCAGGACTCAGGAAAAAGAAAAGCTTTTTAAAATTTATTTGGTCCTTGCTTTAACTGAGAGGTCATGTACTGTGTGCAGTGCTGTGGAAGACTCTGCTTAAGAGCCAGATGAGGAGATGCTTTCTCTCTGTGGTGTCCTCATGGGAATGTGCAAGATCTCCCCAGGCTGCTGCAGACTTGTCCCAAGTTGCCACTTGGACCAGTGACTCAAGGGAATGTGTTCCTTCAGTCCATTTGCGATACATTTCATAGGTGTTGCCTTGGTCCCAGTGACTGCTTGTCTGAATGTGCTGCTGCCAGTGTGAGTTTTACTACATCTTATGCAGAAGTGTACTGGAGCTCTCCAGAATGAAGGGCAAACTGCATGTGTGAGTCTGGCCCTGTACCAAGCTTTTTAAGGCAGCTGTGGTCCTGCGTGGTCCCCAGGCTGAGCTTTCTGGTGGTGTGGCACTGAGGAGCAGAGTAGAAATAAAGGGTTTCTGAGTGGGTGCAAGGCTGGGACCCATCAGACTCATTTTGCTTGCAATCAGGTGAATGGGTGATGTGTCAGAGCAAGCTGAGAGCTTGGGGAGGAAACAAATGGTTCACATAGAAAAGTGCTGGCTGAGGAGCCCATCAGGCTCCTTGCAAAAGAAAGATTCTTCCTGCAGCTTGTTGCATTTCTGTAGACTCTGACTGACTTCTGCCTCCTTGCCTCCTTCTCATCCACAGAGGACAGAGACTAAAGGAGTGCCTGCTATTGCTGCAAGAGCTTGAGGATGTGGTAGGAAGTGGCTGGTCTCTGCTGCCTAATTAACAGCATGGCTGAGTGCTGGGAAACAAAGGCTCTGGTTTCTATGCTCTCTTCATCCTTCTTCCCTTCCTTCCTAGCCCCTAAAGGAAACCGCCCTACTGATACCATGGGATGTTTCCATAGATACCTCTGTGGGTGCGTGGATGTGCAGGGGACTGTATTGCTGTGTGCAGTGGGATGGGATGGTGATGGTGTGCTTTATTCCAGACTTGGATCATGCACTCCAGGGAAGGGGTGGCTGGAGGAACAGGGATGCATCATTTCTGCTTGGGCTATTTCCAGCTGCAGCTGTCTCGAAGCTCTGCAGAGTGCCCTTCTGCCTCCTTTGGGGAAAACCTGCCTGTGTTGACCCATTTGGGCATGGAGCAAGATGAACTGTCCACAGATGCCTGCTGCAAGAAAGGCTTTGCCTGTTCCAATGTCCAAAGGCAGTACCAATCTACTGGGATTGTGGCACCAGTGATCAGTGGGGCCAGTGCACTTGGCTGAGGGGCTGAGAGCTGCAAGGGCTCTGCTGAGGAGGGATTCTCTGCATCTTGGGGAGTTTTCACACCTGCATCCTCTGATCAGACCCACTCAGTGAGAGTCATGGAGGCAGGCAGAGGGACATGGGAGTGTTTAAACTGCATGCTGTACTCCTGAGGGACTTGTTTTATGGCTGTGCAGAATTAGTCTGTGATTTCTAGGCCACCTTTGGAAAGCGGCTGAAAATTTGATTTCCATAGCCTAAAAACTGAGCTCTGTGTTCGGCTCCTTAAAAGACAGGCAAGGACTAGAAATCTCTTGCGACCTGAGACCCCAGCCACGCTCTGAATGGCTCAGTGAGGTTGGATATGGTCTTTGCACCACAGTCAAGTTTATTGCTGTTGTTCTCTAATTTGTGTACAACTGCCACACTGAGGAGCTTCCCAGCTCCTCTCTGCTGCCTGAAGTTGCAAGGGCAGAAAGGCTCCTTTGCCAGGGCTGGTTTGGGATGGACTGGAGTGGTGTCTGTCAAGACTGGCACCTCTTTCGTGCTGTGTTTTCATGGCTGTGCTTGAAAAGGGCGGGTGGGCACAAGGCCACCAAGCCCTGAGAGGAGGGATGTCTCTGGTGACGACCACTCATTTTGCCATGCAGCCCTGAGGAGCAGGAGGCTGTGTGTCAGCCCGATGGAAGCTCTCTGCAGGTCCTCCTGCCCGAGGAGCTGGCAGTGACACATTTCTGACACAAACTGAGAGGAGATGCCGGCGTGAGATCCCGGTCATGTCATCTGGGATCAGGTACCAAACCCGGCCGTGACTGCAAGCAGTGAAGGAAGCAGCTGCCCCAAGGGATGGTGAACATGATCCAGAGCTAAGCCCGAGGCATCTGCTCCCTGTGTGTGCCCGTGGCAAGGTGCTGTCCTCAGGGTCTGCCAGCCCCACACCAGCACTGCTCTGGGGCTCTGTGGCTCTCGCAGAGGGGAGCTGTGGGTGCCGGGGGGATGCCGGCTCAGGATGTGTCGAGTTTGCATTGAGCTCGCGTTAGATGACGGGTGCCGGCTCCACGGGGTGCAGGCACAAATATCTCAGGGGGATTTGCTTTCCTGCGGAGCGTATTGCCCTCACAGGAAGATGGAAAAATTCGGTTCCTAAAGGTATGAGCACTGCCTGCACTTTGAAGGCAGACATTCCAGGAATGAGAGGGAAAAAAAGACACCCACTGATTTTTTTTTTATTTTTTTATTTCTCCCTGTTTCTGTCTGCCTATCAGCCTGTCATCCAGCTAGATGCTAATCCACAGCAGCAGCAGCACAAATAAAGCTAGGCTAGAGGGATGCTAATTTATGCCTGGATTTCATGCTTTGTTTTACTTCCCCACTTTATTGGACAGAGTAGGCTTTGTGAGTGACGTAAAATGTTGCGTGTGCTCTCCCCATGGCAGGTTCCTGCACATGCAGCAGGAGAAGTTCATTTCTCTGTAGCCCTTGCAGCATTGCACATGCCTTTCTCTGCCTCCTCTGGATCATTTTGGGGGGGGTCATTCCTGATAAAACCCCATCTGATGAGGACTCCCTCTAAGTTTTGTTGCACTCTATGTGCAAGGATGTGTTTCCAGTCTCATCGTGTCTTCTCTCGTGGTGCCAGCATTTATGCATCTAAACTGTAATTTTTTATGCTCTTGCTGGGTAACCAGACTACAGCCTTGGCAATTTGCATGAATAAATGTCATGTAAAATCATCTGCTCGTGGGTAGTGGCCAGACGAAAACTTATATTGTGAGGCAATCTGTTCTGAGTGATCTGTTTAATGAGATGTTGAGATTTACAGCTCTCAATGTCCATGGGGAAAAGCATGTATGGATTTAAGATCACAGCCCTGAGGTGACTTTACCTGTGTGGTGCAAGTAGGTGAGGAGTTCTATTACTTGTTGCTTGGGAAACTCACTGTGTTAAACTGTACTGTTTAAGGCAAAAGCCTTTGAAATGCCCTGTCTTAAAATAAAGGGAAATGTAAAGAATAGTCAAAGAGGTATTAATAGCAGAGGGTCTTGCAGGGTTTCTTGCAAGAGTCTGGCATGGGATCCCCACTGGGACCCTAACAGCATTGGAAAGGAAGGATCAGCCACCAGAGGCAGGGAATGGATGTGTTGGGGGTTTGCTGAGGTTTTCAGTTCCCATTAGAGGCAAAGGGAAGGAGATGCCCACATACCACTGAATCTCTGTGCTTGCCAGGCTGGTACTGACTGTTCCCTGCAGCCAAAGCTCCATGAGCAAAGCAGCAAATCACTGGGGAAGGAGAGAACAGGCAAAACAGAGCTGAAAGGGGCTTTGAAATGGCCACACTGGCAGGGATCTATGAATTCCCTTGCTTTTTCTCTCAGTTTTCTCACAACTCCTGCTGGCCTCTGCAGAGCAAGTTGAGGGGAAGAGCTCAGAGGTGGATCTTGTAGCAAGGTCTGCCCTCAGCTTCACCAGGTTAAATCCTAAGTGAGGATTTAATTGCGTTCAGTAAAAGCTGCCCAAATTTACAGCATGGAAATGAGAGCAGAGTCACGAGTGCCCTTGTTTCCTTTCACCATCAAACAGATTTTCTCAGCCTTGAGTTCTGCAAGCTGATCTCTGTAGGGTTTTATTTCATTCGCTGTCTTCATTGCACTATTAAAACAACAGCTCTGTCCCCAAGTCCCTGCGTGTCACTGTGTGTCGAGTGCTTATCCCTGTGTATTGGGGCACAGGAATGTGGCAATAAAACTGCTCACAACCACTTGTTTGGATAAAAAACACAGATTTGCTTACTTGGCAGTAGTTTCCCTTTTTAAGCAGAAATGTTTGCTCAGGTGACTTTTGTTTTTGTCGCAATGGTTGTGAGAAGGAAATTTTTTGCCTCATGTATATTCTTGGGATTCTGTGTGACATTTTGCCCAACCTTGTTTAGTGATGTCCAGGAGTTTCCTAGCTTTCCTCTTATGGAAAGCACACAAAGGTCTAGGGGGTGGATCTGACTGCAGGAGCAATGTCAGAGGAGCAGAGCTACCTCTGCCCACCAAGGCAGGGCTCATGTGGGTTTGCATCACAGCTTTTCTCTCCTCTGACTAAGCTAAAGGACGGGAATATTTTTGTACTGCTAAGGTGCACCTGCTTGTGTAGGAGGATGTGGGATTTTGGCATTTGTCTTTGCAGCTTTCACTGGTCTCCTCCACCAGGCTTTCTTTAGGCTGATATCTGCTCAGATTGGGGGGAACCTCTGGGCAGCATTGCATCTTGCATTGCACATGTCCTCACGTGCAAACACCGTCAGTGTGCGGAGGTATCTGGCTTTGTGCGGGTCTCAGAGCCAGCCTCTTCGAGGTCTCTTTGTTTTGTCTCCCTCTGGGTATCTTGTGTGGATGCATTTGCATATATGGAAAATGTTGTCATCATCTTCTCCCCCTCCCCAGCTCCCGTTCCCTTTGCTCTGCTGGCTCTTGGGCATTTCCAGCTGAACGGAGCCTGCCAAGGTCAGCCAAGCGCGGTGGGGCCGGGGGCGAGCCCCCCCATCTGCACCTTCGCTGTTCCCTTCCCCAGGCGTGCCTGGGGGGTGGGCAGGGCATCAGGCCGATTTTCCCTATTTTTTTTTTTCTCCTGGTATTTAATAACTAGCAAGAGGCAGACAGTGGGGTCCTGAAGGGAGTCTGGTCCATCCTCTGAGCCCCCAGCTCCAACACTCTGCTTCTCAGCCCCCTTCTTCTCGTGCTGTGGCGTGTCTGGAAGCAGCACCAAAGAGAGCAGTCCAAACTGTGCGGCGAGGCTGCTCACTTGCTCTAAATCCACGAGGCCAGGTTTAAGCACTTTTTGTTCCTGCCTGAAAAAGCCTTGGAGTGGTTATGCCAATAAATCTCTTGCTCCTCCATGAAGATGTCCTTCCCAGGACATTTTAAGTCCCTAATCCTCTCCAAAGCATCTCTGGCTCTATCTTCTCTTCTCCAACCTGTACCTGCCCCCCTGCTGCCAAAGGCTTGAATGCCCTGAGGCTTCATCCCTTCAGTCTGCCAGCTCCGTGTGCACCTCTGTGCAGCCCTGCTCCCACTCCAGTGTGCCGACATCCTGCTGCCCTCTTCGAGCTGGGGACAAGCTGGGCCATTGGAACGGCCGGGGGTGGAAGAAGGGGGTGGAGGAGAGACGGGGCAGCTGCGAGGCTTGTGTTAGTAAACACTTCCTTGGGTTCACATTTTAATTCCTTACCCCCCTTCCACATCTTCTCCCCCATCCTTTCCCTTTTCTATATGCTCACACAATGAGACCATTGTCAAGGGGTGATTTGAATGAGGGGTCTCCGGGCATGTTCCCAGCATTGTCAAACAGAGTGGGAAAAAAACCACAACTCCAGCCTAGCCAGGAGGACCAGACCAGACTGAGACAGATGCCTAAATTAGTGACAAAGCCTTTTGAATGTCCCCCCTAGACAAGGGTTGCCTTGTGCATGCGTGCGTGTGTGTGTGCATGCTCGTGGGTGTGTATTTGTGGCTGGGTGGCAGCTTGCATGTCTCCCCATGTTAATTAGTTTTGCATGCATGTCTGATAAGGTGCCAATGAATATATTTGTACTCCTTCCATTGGTGAAAGCTGTCTCGGCGGCGGGGGAGATGCGGGGTGGTGGGGGTGTGCTCAGTGCAGCCTGGCAGCCTGGGGTAATTGAGCTGTGCGGGGCTGGGAGAAGGGGTGAGGGCTGTGCCGCCCGAGCTCGGCTTCCCAGCCATGGGATCTGCTGCTTTTGGTGCAAATCATGGAGAGTTTAAAAGAGAACTGAGGCTTTTTTTGCTTCACTGGGTCTTTCTCTTCATCTTGGCTGATTGTCTGGCTGAGGGTCTGTAGGCTCTTTCTTCTCCTCTGCCCTGTGTGTCTTTCTCTCAAGTCCCTTAAAAGGTGTTTATTTCCAATGGATTTGTATCCATCTTTGTATACACACATACACATGCAATCACTCAGACAAAGCCCCAGAAACAAAACCTCTGCCTCTTTCTCCAGAAAGGGAGTCAAATCTGCTACCAGTTACAAAATATGGGAGGGAAGTGAAGCGTGTGGGTGCCAGGGGTGGAGCAGTGGAAACAGGCAAATGGAAATGCAGAACAGGAGTTGGAGAGACAGAGATAACGTGCTCTATGAAGGATTTATCAACATTTGCTCAGGATAGAGTTATTAATTACCAATGCAGAGAAAAGTCTTTCTACATCCCCAGCGTATGGACCAGCACATAATGTCATTCCTAGACTGCTGTTATCATTCATCCATCCATCCATCTGCATTCTGTAGGTTCACACAAGAATTCATTGTATGTGTAGGGATGTAAACATCAGTTCACATCTAATTAATTTCCTGTCTAAATTAATTTTGCATCCTTTCCCTTAAATCAACAAGACTTAAGAGCCCACATACATTTCTTGAACAGAATGGGAAGAAACTCTTGAATGGGCCTAGATGTCTTTTCTCCCTATGGTCCTGTCTGAGCAGCTGCCAAATGCTGGAAGAGCAGGGATTTACATGGCACAAGGCTGCTCTGAAGCAGAGGCATTTTAGGAAGTTTACTGGAGCACAGCTTGCCTCCTGTGGAGTTTGGTAGCACCCAGCTTCGTATTAGCTCCAGTTTGCTTTGCCTTCTCTTCCATACTGGGGTTGTGGTGCAGTGAAGGAATGGAGAGCAGGAGCTGATACATGATGGGGCAGGACTGGCCCTGCAGGGAGATGGGAGTGGAAGGTGCTTGGTCCAAGCAGCAGAGCATGGGATTGACTCCTGGTGGGCTGGGGGGGAGGAAGGGGAAGGTCATGAACAAGGTAAGGTGGCTGTTGGCATCAGCAGCGTTTGGGTTGGGTAGGATGATGCCTCTTCCCCCACTGACTTTGCAACCACACTGGGCCTTCCTCTGCTACTGGGAGGGAAGCTGGGAAGTGACATGGAGAGATGGTAGAGCAGCCAGGAAGCAACAAAGCCTCCTGCCTGGAGGAGAGCTGACAAGTCCCTGGTGGGGCAGAGTGGGCTGCAGGACGAACAGCTCTCCTTTGTGCTCAGAGAACTCCAGGAACACAGGCAAGGCCAGGCTGCACCTCCCCATCAACCTGCACGGGACATCTACAAGGGCCAGCACAAAGAGTGCCCCAAAATCCTCACTGCCACTCTAGCCGTAGGTACAGTGGGCAGCTCGTCAGTAATGTGCGGGAAAAAAAGGGATTCCCGTGAAATGCAGGTCTTCCAGTTGGAGAACAAAGGCAATTTCGTGTGTCTTATCAGCGGTGCCTAATTGCGCAGGGTGAATAATGAGCAGCTGGAGAGGCAGCACTGCGGGTCCTCCAG
The DNA here is from genome assembly GCA_013400315.1 of Bombycilla garrulus. Classification (NCBI taxonomy): domain Eukaryota; kingdom Metazoa; phylum Chordata; class Aves; order Passeriformes; family Bombycillidae; genus Bombycilla; species Bombycilla garrulus. The sequence continues at coordinate 316,472 of VXBU01000360.1, read as the reverse complement.
TGGGCTGCAGCCTGTGGCCGTGGCTGGAAACCCCAAGTCAGTGCCAGCAGAAAGGGGGCATCCTCAGAGAGGTGCAGCCCCAGCACTCTGTGTTTCAGAGCTGTTTGGGCTCCTCCATTGCCAAGTATTTGTATTACTTCCACATGGATGTAAGAGGGGAACCTGCAGTTGGAAAAAGTCGCTCTGTGGTTGCTCAGACCTTTCATTTACGCAGAGGGTGAATGTGTCATCCATGCCTGACCCAGATGCAAGGTGGCCTTTAATCACAAAGAAGAACCAGGCACCAGCATCCTGCAAAGGGTTTGCAGTTCCCTCCCCGTCTGGTGCCTTGTCTCTGAGCAGTGGCCATGCTAAGGACCCCTTCCAGCTGACCTCCCACCCCTGTGCCCTCCTCTCCTGTTTGCACAGGATCCCTATCTCTCTTTAATTCTGCTCCCAAATTCTGGGCAGGGCTGTGGAAACCGCTTTGTCAGAGCTCCTCGCCAGGTTGATCTGCAGAAGGGTTTTTTTTCCTTTTCCCCATTGGGATGACTATTCCCACAGAAGCAAAGCCTCTTAATGAATCCGTGGCAGCAAAGTAGGTAACGTGCTCACCCTGCCAAGGCTGCTTGGCACAGCTGGAGTCACGTAATCAGGCTAGACTGCCAGCCGGGGACAGAGTGGGAAGAGTTAAACTGAGGACAGTGCAGGGACAACTAATCCCCAACAGGAAGAGCAGCAGAGACCTCCCTGTCCTTCATCATCCTCCCCCTCCATTCATGCACTTTTCCTCCCTCTCCACCACATCCTATTTCTCTCCCACATCCTCCCTTTACTTATTTCTTCTTCCGTCTTTCTCACCCTCCTCTTCTCCGTTGCCTTCTCACTCCTCCCCCGTGGTTTCCCTCCGGCCCCCCCATCACCAGCCCAGTCTCCTCTCACATGCTCTGTCATGTCTCCAGAGCTGGTTTTCGAGTGGGACCGAGGGACGGTGTATTTGGGCTGTGGTGGAGGTCACAGCTATATGGGGATTGTTTAAAAGAGATTTGCCCACATCCCAGCCCATGTGACCAGCCTCAGCTGCAGGTCTCTCTTTCTTAATCTGGAGATAAGCGTGATTATCCGAGGAAGGGCTGTTCGGAGCTTTGTAACTGTGACAGGGGAGCTTTCAAGTCGCACTTTGCTGGCAGAGCAGCGTTTAAAGCCGGGGAATCAGATTCCAAGCGTGGCTTTGCATCTCTTTTCTGCTGGGAGCATGGTGCAGGGCTGGCAGTGGGGATGGGAGCTTTATTAGGACTTTGCTTATGATGCGGAAAAGGAGTTAGGGGAGGGAAAAGGGGGGAAGAAGGAGGTGAAAAAAATCCCAATTCGCCGTTTCCCCATCAGTGGTGGCATAGGAGAGATTGGCACTGATTCAAGGGGACCGGCCAGCCTGAACCCTGGTGCAGAGCAATAAGGTCCATCAAACCTGGGGTCTGGCTTGTTTTTAGCCTGGGGTTGTGTCTCCTTGTTCTGCTCTACCCCGCCTCGCTCTGTTGAATCCTTCACACAAGAGGTCTCTGGGGCCCTGTTTGGAAATGAAATGCTGTTTTAGCAGCTCCCATGGCACAGCTTCCCTGGGAGAGATGGCAGGGCCAGCTCTGCTGCCCGATAAACACATCGGCCCCAGTGCTCAAGGCAGCCAACTCCTTGTCCCTGTCCAGAGAAATATTTGCTGGCTATGAGCCCTTATGGGGCATCTCCGCAGCCAAGGTGGAAGTGCAGGGACATACAGCAATTGTGTAGTTCAGTATCGTACCAGTGTCTTGTATTGCTGGAGGTTGAAATATTTAACATCTCCTACAAGTGACATGGTCCCAAAAGATTTCTTTGGCCGGGACAGGCAAAAAAAACGGGTTTAGTGGAAATGTTCAGCTCTGGAGCAGGTGCTGCTTTGCTTCTATTTGTAGACTAGAAACTCAGAGCAGAGACTTGTAACAGCTCTTCTTTTGATGGAGATGGGTCAAGGAGAAAGAAACCTGGATGTGAGCCAAGGGTGGGAATCTGGGGCGAGGTTGAATCAGGACGAAGTGCCAGCGCTTTGGACCGTCACTTGGGCAGGACTCACTGTTCTTGCCATATCCTCCCTGGAAATGGTTCAGCTTCCAGCACAGCAGCGGAGGCCAGCCTGATCCAAAGGACACCCTGGATCCCATCTGCTCTCCCCACACCACCCCTTCCTAGTGGGTCGGAATTTGCAGTGAGAACACCAAACAGCCCCTTTGCCTGGGTTTGTTTGTGGAGGGGCAGTTCCTTGCTTGTGTCAGAATACCAAGGGATAGAGTATTCTCTTCTTCCTCTCCCACAAAGGCACATCTCATTTCTGTGTCATGCTACCACAGGGGCCAGCCAGCCTTAAAACAGCCCAGGACAAAGTCCTGTGCCTGAAGATTGAAATGTGTCCCTGCAGGGCAGGTAGCTCAGTGTACCTCCAGTGGCTGAAGAAGGGAAGCTCTTGCAAATGCATCATTTTGAGAGCAAGCTCTGAAACATCTCCCACGTTGCCTGCCTGTCTCTGGAGCCCCACACAGCTGCTCTGTGGGTGGAAGCTCTGTTTTTTGTGTGCCCCCGTGAACTTTATTTTTTGCTGTTTTTCTTTGTATGCTGCTTAGATGAATCCTCTTCAGTGCCTACAGCTTATTCCAGGGCTTTACTGAGGATCTGGCCAACAGATGTAACCTCACTCCAGGGCATGGTTCTTGAAGAAACTAAATGGGTTCAGCATCTTTTTGGTCTGGTGACTCTAGGACCAAACAACCAAAATCCCAACCTGCAGCCATGCTACACAGATAATGCCTGTGCCCCACTGGAGAATGAGAGCTCCCCTTGGAATCCCACAGCCTTGGATCTGGCAGCGGGAATGTGGGCAGGAACGTGTAGGTGTTGGCATGTGCAGGCAGGAACACGTGTATGCAGGGCAAGCGTGCCCATCTCCGCAGGCACAAGCCCACACCTGTCTCTGTACCAGCTCCTATGTGCACTGGCCTCACATGAATCTGCCCACACCTGCCTGAAATGAGGGCTTAGGGGCATAGGGCTGCTGGTAAATTAACCAATGGTAAATAGGGGGAAGCATGGTAGATGGGTTTAATGGAGAGATCCATTTGGGATGCAGCAAGGGAAGGTTTCCTGATGGAACAAAGAGAAGGAGCTAGAAAAGGGAGCAGTATGGTAGATACAGGTGTGAGGGCTGTGACAGGGCCAAGAGAGATGAGAGGTGGGAGCCAGGAGCAGTTTGTGTTCCTGGGTGTTGAGCAATGCTGAGGAGAGTGGAGGAAAACCACTGGCTGCTCTGAACAAAAGCCACTGAATGAGGAGATGGGGATGGCACGGAGGGGACAAAGCAGGAGTCACAGAGAAACAAGCACCAAGCACAGGCGAGGGGGGCTTTCCTTGCTGGGTGAAAGATGGGCTGGAGAAGGGGGCTTGCACCCGGTGGGGATGTGCAAGGTGGTCGTGGCCCATGACAGGGAGCCAGCAGAGTGCCACAAGTTTGGGACACAGAGTGGCTTTGGGAAGAAAGAGCTGTCACAGTGACAAGGTGGGTCCTGTCCCTGAAGGTGCCCAGTGTTTCCAGGATAGGGAAAAGGAGCTCTACACCTGGTCTGGGAAGAGCCCAGTCATTTCTCCAAACACCACGTTAGGCCAGATGCCGGAGTCTGAGCACAAGCTGGGCAGTAACACAAGCCTGGACTGTTGCTGCTGATCAGAGCCTTTTCTTACAATGTCCTGGCACCTCCTTACATGAGTCTGGCTTTTGTGATCAATGACAGGCAAAACTCTTGTCCAAAAGACCATAATGTTTGCTTGCAACCTCATTGCTATAGTACAGAGGTCCTCAGGACACCTCTGAAGTAGGACCCTATTTTTCTGTGTCTCCCAGTGCAGCACAGCTCCAGAAACAGAATGCACCCACCACAGTCCAGCTGGGCATCGCCCTGGCACAGCCCAGACCCTCTCAGGCCAGGCTGGAGAGCTGCCCTCCAGTGACAGCACCCAAGGGTACAAAGGGCTGTCCTGCACCTGGTCACAGGAAACTTCTGCTCCTCATGCAGCCTCAGTGCCAGCTAATGGTGTTCCCCAAGTCAGGGCTCCCTTCCAGCCTCCTGTCTCCCCATCCCCCACCTCCTTGCTGCCTCCCTCCCCCCTTTCCCCCAGTGCCTCTCTTCCTGCTTTGCATAATTTTCCATTTTCAGTGTCCCCTTTTCTTTTTCTCCTCTCCATATGGTGCGTCCCCCTCTCTGCCTGGCGCAGGAGCCATCCTTAACAAGCTCGGCAAAGCCCTCTCTCAGGGACTGCACATGAAAGATGCTCTGTAAAAACAGAGGCTGGGATGGAGCTCCCCCTTTTTTCCCCCTTGATTTATATAGGGCTGGGATGTGGGAACGTTTCTGGGTCGCATTTTAGAGCCGCCGGGTGCTTGTGCCTGTTCTCTGCAGCCATTCAGTGCAGACCCCTAAGGCCAGCTCATCCCCAGCCTTTGATCTGCAATGCAGAAAGAGCATCCAGGGCAAGTTCGTGCCTCTCGTCCAGCCCCTGCCCTCATTTTGGCTGGCAGGGAGGGATGCCCTGTCCCACCACAGCGGGGAGAGGCCATGCCCTTTCCTCTCAGTGTCCGGTGGCCTTTTCCAGCTGGCTACTTCGGCTCCCTCCTGGCACCATGAGGACCTTCAGACTCATGAGGTCCAAGGCACTGGGTCACGGGGAAGCAGCAGGTCGTGGGATTTGTGGTACACAGCAACTCTGCACACACCCCTGCCCTTCTTCAGCTCCACCGCAGACGCTGGCCAGCGAGCACCCAGGAGTGCGTGGAGGGTGCTGGGGCTGAGCAAAGGGTGCCGGGGCTGGCAGCGCCTGCCCAGCATTCGATGGGTTAAGCCAGTCTCTAGCTAATTTCTCCCAGCAGCTCCCCTCCTCCTCCTCGTACTTCTGTATGCAGCAGGCAGGGCCTCAGCGCAGGTTCCTGCACTGAGCTGTTGCCAGGGGAGTAGTTAGGCGAGTCTGAGCTATGTGGGGAAAAGGCCCGGGCTGTCAAAGTGTCTGAGATGAACCATAGCCCGGTCCCCCTGCAGCTGGGCCCAAGCATGCATCAGCCCTTGTTTGGAGCCTGGGAATGGCAAAGCCCAGGGAGGTTCAAGGGCAAACTTGCTATTCATTAGTCAGGGGTCCTTGACGTTCCCACTCTCTGTCTCCCTTCTTCTTCTTCTTCTTCTCTTTTCTGTCCCTCTTTTGACAGATTCCTGGGTGCTTTTGGGGAAAACTCCCCTCCTCCTCCTCGCCCCAGCAAAAGCCCTCCACATAAACTTCCCCAGCAGACAAGGCAGGAGGACAATAACGTCAGGGCCACGATGCAAACGAGAGCCAGCGGAGCAGCCGCATCCCCCGGGTGTCCTTTCTCCCCGGCCCTTCCCGCGCTGCGGTGGGAGCCTCAGCCGACGCATTCATTTCACTCATCTTGCCCATCGCCGATGTTTTATTATCTTGATGCTTGCAGGAAATTGTAACTTGAGATAAGGAAAATGTCAGGCGCCTTCTCCTCTCTCCTGTAGCCCAAAGCACCGAGAAGTTGCTCCGTAGGAAATGTAAATGCTTGCCCAGGTGCAGAGGATGAGCACGAGATGGAGGGAGCCTCGAGAGGCCGCGCGAGCATCTCCGTCAGGAGATAAAACTCGCGGCGTAGGCGGAACACGGAGCCTCCCTCCCGCCCCGCTGAACAGAATATTTCATAGCTCTTAGAAGTCGAAGCTCCCTTGTAATTATCCAAAGCAAACAGCACGTGTTATTAGTTTAAAATGATTTTTTTTTCCCCCTCCCCGGGCCCCTGGAGCAGAATGGAGGTGTAATTGTGCTAAGGAGTTAGCAGGGGAGAGCACAGCTTTTGGTCACATTCAAGTTGGAGGGCTTGAGCCAGGGAGGCTGGTATGAAAGGCTGGTATTTGCATAAGCAGCGTGCATCCCTACAAAAAAGAAAGATATCAGGGGCTTGCAAAATTCAATCAAGGCTGGGAGGGAAGAAAAAAAAAAAGGGGGGGGGGGGAAGGGGGGGGGGGAAAAAATTGACAGTGAAAAAGGTTTTTCTAAGTAACACCCTGTCGAGATTAAATTGTCCAGAAAGTTTCTCCGTGTGAGCCGGTGAAGCGGAGGCTGGGCTGAGGGCAGGGGAGGAGCGGGGTCCCTCCTTCCTGGCCTCAATAGGGGACAGGAATCTGATTAGGCAGAGCGTTCTGCATCCATTTACCATTATTTGAGGGTTTGTTTTTTTTTTCTCTTCCCACCGCCCAGAATTGCTGTGGCGGGGCAGTTTATCAGCATATAAACCTCAGTGCTGGCTTTGTCAGGGCACAAGGAGGCACAGGAGCAAGTGTTGGAGCAGAGGCTGAGCTATAATTTCAATTATTTATTCAGTTAAAAAAAAAAAAAAGATGGGCAGTAAATCCACGCACAGAGGGATGTTTTCCCTGTGCAGGGCCCTGGGGAGGGAAGGCAGTGTTGGGGCTGGAACTCGGCCCTGGTGGAGCCCTATTTTTGCAGGCACCCTCAGTGCAAGGCTGAACTCTGCCTGCAGAGAAAGTGTGTGCAGGAGAGTTGAGTTTTCCTGAAGCTTATGTTGAATCAGTTGGGTTGGCCCAGCCCCTCCTGCCCTCAGTTAATGCGAGCCAGAAGTTTCAAGCCCACCAGGCAGGCAGTGGGTGATTTCCAGGCTGGGTTATGTCTGGTACTGACAGGCATCCTCTCTATCCACACTACAGAGTGAGCCAAAGCAAGCTCAGCCTGTCCCTGCAGAGGGCTGGGGCTGTCCCTGCCCAGGACAGGGGACTTTACCTGCCAGGTAAAAGCTTTGCCCTGGTGAGAACAAGGGTTCAGCCGCCTCCTCCTCTCCTGGGCTTGTGAAGGCACCCACCACCATTCAGATCTCATCTGTCCTGACCTCAACATCCTTGCTAGGCTCGGGGGAATATTTGGGATAACTCCTAATCTCACAAAGGATAAAGAAGTGCTGAGCCTTGGCTTTTTTGCAGCCTGGGTCTCCCCAAACATATGCAGCATTGGGTCTGTCCTCTCAGCACCCAGAGACAGACACAGGCCATGGTCCTTCCCCAAACCCAAGCACATGGGGTGGGCTTGGCCTCTGCCTCTCTTAAGTTTTAGGCTTGCTTCAAAGTTGCAGAAGTGAAGGGATTTTCCTTGGATTTCCATCAAGTGCTTTATGAATATTGCAATAAAGGGGTTACAGAAGATCTATTTTTAAGAGTGAGAAAAAATACCCATGAAAATTGCAGCCTGGACCCCAGAGTGTAGAGTATTTGCACAGTTCAAAGAGTTACGGTGGTTCCGCCAGTCACAGCCTGGGAACGTCGCGGTGCGACCTACAGCAGATCACATGCCGGCTACTCCCAGGGCGGCTCATTAGAGAGCCACACAGAAGATTTATCTCTTAAAATGGGCTTGCAAATATTTTATAAAATTTGAAATATTTTATAAAATTACAATTTGGTGCAATAAAAAGAATAAATTAACCAGCTGATGGCTCCTTTTGCAAGTGTACTCAAGGATTTGTTATATTAGTCTTTACTCCTTCCGATGTAAGAGTTTATGGGCAAAGCAAAGGGAAGGTAGGAAAAGGACGAGACTGGTTTGGGGGCTAGGGAATACACACTCAACATGGATAAAGTGTAAAGGAAATAGATGAAAAAAATCAGGAAAAAGGGAGGAGAATGTAAGGTGCAAGATGTGTGGGGCAAAGCACGGGAGGCGTGGGGAAAGCCGAGAGGGGAATTTGGCTGAGCGTCACAGCTTCGGCTCCAGCTCGGTGGCTTGGTATCACTTTCTCCAGTTAGGCAAGGGCGCCGAGGGCAGGGAAAGTTAACATGAAGATTAAAACATCAGAGGGCTGTGCCTTTAGTGGCTCTGACATGCAGAGTAATCCCATGCCCCAAAGCCTAGGGAGGAAGGACAAGCGGTGAGCCCTCCCCTGGCTGTCGGTGTGCGGGGCAGGCAGAGGTAGGGGATTGAGGAGGGTGCACAGGAAACTTGGCATCTTGGGCTCTACAGTTTTCCCAGTAAGGAACAGGGTCAGGTGGTCCAGAGCCATGAGAAATGTGTGGTGAGGAGGGAAAGAGGACTGGAGTTCTGCTCCATCAGAGACAAGTTGGTCTGTTCTCAGCCAAGCACTACTGGACCATTTCTCTGACAGAGATCATAACCACTCCATTTTTTTCTTTCCTCCCTAGGTCCCAGTGAGCAGACAAGAGACTTTTGAAGCCTGTGAGTTCCTTCTTGCAGTTGGCTACCACCTGCCCGAACTTGCCATCTGACTTCTCCGAGTTTCTCCAGGAGGGTCCCAGCCTGCTTCTCCATCAGCCCCAGAGAGGAGACAGCTTTATATTGTGAACACAGTGGATTTCTGCATCACTTCGAAACAAGAGCGGTGCAGCCATGGGGAGGGAGCCAGGGCAACACAGGGAGCCCAGGGATCATCCCACATCACTCCTGTATGTTGCCTTCAGTGCCCTCAATACCCCAGAGCAGGACCAAAGTGCTTAGGCAGAGAGACCTGAGCCAGTCACTGTCACACCTGGTGAAATACCGTGTGTATGAAGTTTGGAGGGAGCTTTGAGCCCCCGGCTTTGCTCATGGAGCAGAGCTCGGCCCTTGCTGCTCTTGATCCCTGGGTCTGTGGAGCTGTGGGAGTGCAGCCTTCCTGAAGGTACTGTGCTTGGGGCCCAGAGGGCCATGAGACTGTCCAGGCCAGGAAGCCCTGCTGCTGTTGTACTACATCTTCTCTGTTCCTATAAGAGAAATGTACTGCCTGTAATTCTCTCCCATTGAAATCCCCCCAACCCCGTGCACTGTTGAAAATAAACTCTCCCTTTTGCAAAAGTGACCGTGTGATTTGGTGCAGTGTCGAGACGGAGGAGGCAATGGGCACAAAATACACCCAGGCAAGCCAGCAGGGAAGCGGGAGCAGCCGGGAGCCCAGCAGCCAGGCTGCGCCATGCCCCGCATCAGGCACATTTCCCTGAAAGCCCGAGCGAATCCCTCGCCGCTCAATGATCTTTATTTGGTCTGAACCCCGTCTGGGAAGTAACCGCTAAACCCAATGCAAACAGACCCCCGTGAAAGAATATAATGAATATGTCTCTCAAATGATTTGGAGTCCTTCTGCCTGCAGAGCAGGGTTCCCCATTGTGCCCCGCTCCCGGCGTGCTCGGGGCAGGCTGCGCGAGGTGGCCGCTTTCCCAGCTGAAATCCGAAAAAAGCAAACAATGGGTCAAGGCCGGCATTGTGCGAGCCCAGGCAGGCAGAAGGAGCGCAGCCCGGCATGGCCAAGTTCAAGGCTGGGCAGGGGGCCGGGTGCGGGGATGTTAATGGGGG
>VXBU01000360.1:278068-299233 GCA_013400315.1 Bombycilla garrulus | reverse complement strand
GGGGGGCCCGTCCCTCCGTGAGCGGCCCTGCGGAGCCGCTGTGCCCTCCGAGCGCCGTGTCCCCGAGTACAGATACACATAGGTGTGTGAAATAGACGTGGAAACGCCGGGAAAGTGGCTTTGGGATAATTAGCCTTCTTGATGTGGTTGGAGAGTTATCTAATCCAGAGGAGCCTAAAGGCATCATTACGGAGACAATATTTCAGGAAATCCAATTCATTGGAGCAAAAATATGACATTCATTTTGCTGGTTATGTTATTACAAATATCCTTCAAAGCCGACATTTCACACGCCCTCCCTCCCCCAGAAAAAAAAAAAAAAGAAAAAAAAAAGAAAAAAAGAAAAGAAAGGAAAGAAAAGAAAAAAGAAGAAATAAAATAAAATAAAACCACCAGACTAAAAGCCCCAAAGCTATGGACTGGGAGCTGGGAGGAGGAGGAGGCCGACGGCAGAGGGATCAGCCCTCAGCTTGCAGGACCCAACGCAGAGGGCTGGATAGAACACGGAGGTTTTTGCTGCTGGAGGGAGCTCCCGGGGCGGGGCAGAGAGCTGTGGGGGGTTCAGACAGAATCAGCCCCAAACACCGGCGCTGCTGTGTCGGGGGGCCGGAGGAGGCCACCCTGTGCTCGCCTTGCGCTGGGCTGTGCGCTATTTTCAGCTCTTCCGCGGAGGAACCTGCGGTGCGAGCGGCGGCGGGCAGCGGGCACAGGGCAACGGGCAGGGCGGCTCTGTCTCCTGCGGCCAATCTCGGAGCCGAGCGGCGTAAAAGCACGGCCCGTGCGAGCACGGCTTCCCCCGTGTCGGGGCTCCGCTGCCCGGGCAGGGCAAGGGCCAGTGCCACTGGTGACACTGGTGCGACTGGCGCCCGCCGGGGAGCAGCTGCCCGGGAAATGCTCTGCCGGGGTCTCCCTGCCCGGATGAGCCCGTTTCCCTCCCCTTATGTTTAGGGCCGGGGACAGGCGCGGGGCCGCGGCCGGTGATGGGGTGGCTGTCAGTCGGTCAGCATCTCCCCAAATCCCACTCAACGAAATCCGCCCCTTGGAGCGTCCCTCGCCTCCCCCCGCACCTCAGACCGCCGGGCACCCCGCCGGAGCAGGGGCACGCGTGGGCCTCCGCCGTCGGGCTGCGCCCCGCGCGTCTTTTTGTAAGGAGACGGCCAAAACGGGGCAGGAAAATGCTGTTTCCCGGCCCTGTCCTGCAGTCTCGGCGGGGAAGCCTGGCCGCCCGTCCAGCCTCGGCTTCCCGAGCCGTTGCCGGGCTCTGAGCGGCCGACGAGGGCTCATCCCGGCGGGGCGGCGGCGGGTATCGGTCCCGAACCGCGCCCAGCCCGGCTCCTCCAGCTGCTGCCACGTCCCCGCTCCAGCTCGCAGCCTGGTTGTTTTGTTTAATTAAACTCAATGTCAGTGTTAATTTTCCGCCTGGCCGGGCAGCCCTGCCTTTGCCGGAGCCGGAGTTTGGTTACAGATGTCAACGCGCCCCATCGGGGCTGCGCCGAGCCCGTGGACACGCGCTGCGCCGGCCACGCGTGGCCACGGCCGCGGGTTCCTGGCTGTGGCCGTGGGCTGCGGGGCTAGGAGAGGGCAGGGGCCGGACTTCGCCGCGACCCCCCTGCCACTGGGTCTAGGTCCTGCATGGGCGGAAAGGGTGGGCACTCATCGTTGTGATGTGTGCCGTGTAAAGCGATGTCCCTGTGTGTTCCGCGTGGATTTCCACGGAGAACGGGGTAACTGGTGACAATCCGTCCCAGCGGGGTGGGGGCGAGACGCTGGGAAACGTGGAGGAGCATTTTGGGAGGGAGGAGATCCTTCCCGGCGCTATAGCAAAGCAGCTCCCTAGCGAGGCTCATGCCTGGCTCTGGAGGGTAGAGACGCACCAGGGACAAATGGAAGAGCCTGGGCCACGCCCAAACCAATGTCAGCTCTGGAGATCACTCCCTCCCTCCCCAGAGGTGTCCCAGGCCAGGGCACAGGACAGTGACACGGAGGGGACACTTTCTTGCCTGCTCTTGCCCTACAACTCTGCAGAGCCCTCAGCCCCAGCTCGTTCATTGCCTTTCCAGCAGCCAGGCACCTCTCTGCTCTCTCCAGTTACTTTTCCAACCTCTCCAAACTTTTGGTGGCTGCAGCACCCTAGGTGCAGCTTCCTGTGCCAGGCATCCAACTGGAGCATCCGAGCCCCTCTTTCTGCAGGCTGGACTCTATTTAATTCCTCCTCAGATGGCAGCTATTGCACAGCTCCAAGATGCCTCCTCGCCCTGCCCTGCTGCTTCCCCAGCCCCTGTGGGATGCCCTCAGTGAGGCAGCAACCCACGTGGCACAGGGTGAGCCTGTTTCTCACCTATCCTGACCTCTTCTCTGCTCTGTCCTGAGTCATTCCTGACATGCCATGTGCCTCCTGGCTCTTGCCAGTGCCCAGGCTAATCTTTTCAATATTCATGTCTTGGAGCACTCTTCCTCCATGAATGTAGCTGTTTCCTTGCCATATAAGTATTTGGTTTATTTTCTCTGTGCTCAATGCTGAATTCCTCCTCCTCTTGAAGGCCAAGTTCATTAGCACAATGAGCTCCTTTCCACAGTCCTCTACACAATGCCAGATCTTACATTGGAGCAGCAGTGGACACTGTCCTGTTGCTGCTCCCTCCCTCCTCCCTGGCACTTCCGAAGGCTCGCGCTCCTGCCTGCTGCAGGGGCTCCGGCACTGACTGCTCTGAGCTGGGAACCCCTCGGGTTTGTTATGCCACTTTGTCTCCTAACTTTTAACCGGTTATTCATTCCCCAGCTGCTTTTCAAACTTCCCTTCTCAGCAACAGGCTCGGCCTTATTTACCAAACAATCAGGTTTATTGCTGTTTCTCCCCATTCTTTGTTACCATTTCTATCTGTTTTGCCCATTAAACTCAGGACGTAGTGGTTTTCCGGACCCCCCGTAGAGCCCTTTTGGGGAAGTTGGCTATCCTCCATTCCTATTTACAAAGACCGATTCACACAGGAGGCTAAACTACAGCTACTGAAATAGCCATTTCATATTTAACTTCTTGTAAAAGCCTCGCCTAAATCCCATCTTTTCTCACTGCTTGTTTCTGTGCACTCGATCAAGCTGTTTTGCAACCTCTCCTCCTGCTATTGGGGCCACTGGGCATCCAGGCCCCCGAAATACCGGGAGATTTTCTTTGAGATGGTGGTAACAGAATCCAGTGTAGGAAGGTCTTCAGTGTAGGGATTCATACCGTTTTCTTCTTCCTCCATTCTCTTCTTCAGCAGATTGCAAGCCCCAGACATTCACCTCTGGTGCTTTTTTGCTTATCATCAGCAAACCATTTCTAGAAATTCCCTTTGTCCTGCTTTGTTGTTTTATGCCGATGTTGGGGAGTTCACCTTGGAGAGGAATTGAGGGTCGGATCTGGGGTTATAGGGAGCCACAGCCTTTACATGGTAGAAACAAGCCACCATATGCCTGTCCCACCCTGATGGGGGGGATTTACTTCTGCCACCTGTCCCTAAAACTCCCCACACAGATCCCTCTCCTCTGGCAGTTGCCACGGTCTGAGCATCATAGTGCCTTTTCCAAGACAGGCAGCACATCCCAGGAGATAGAGGACAGATGATGGTGGGCCCAAAACAGGAGGACCCAGAGGGGCTGCAGAGTTGGCCAGTGCCGGTCCCTGAGGAGATCCAGCCCCCTGGCATGTGTCCGCCCCTGCCTTGATGGAGGTGCAGGTGTGAAGACGATAGAGGAGGAAAACGGGCCCTGCCTTATTGGAGCCGCTCGTAAACAAAGCCACTTGAGTGGAGAGGATTCAGAGAGCCCAACAGCCGCAGGAAACTATAATTACGTTTAAATATTGTTAGCATCATTATCTTTTATCCGCCATCAGATTAAAACAATTATGGCATTTTCAGGAATCGTCCTTGGCATTCTCTTGACCGACGTTATCTGTCAGGCAGGAAATGTGATTTTCGCTTGGAGAGGTGCCAGCCACTGTGCGGCCGGTCCCACAGCCCCTGCGATGGGAGAAGCCAGCAGCCAGGGCGAATTCCCATTTTATGGAGAAGCCCACATTCATTCCGGTCCCTGTGGTCAGGCATCACTCACTCCATCCTCGTCCCCATATTGCTCTGAGTTTGCTTTGGGATTGCCAAATGGCGGCAAGGGGAGGCAGGGCGGGGGACACCAGCCAGTGCCATCACCTCTGCCGGTGGCTGTGGCAGCGTGCCGGAGCGGGTGGCCTTGGCAAACACGGCTCCGTGCCTGAAAGCTGTGGTGAGCAATTTACCCGAGGAACTCATTTCAGGAGATCTAGTCTAAGTTAATTAAAGATGGCTGGCTGGGGTCATCGCCTTGGCAACAATTAAGGGCAGGAAAGACGCCTCATTAGTAATAGTTTTTAACAAAAACCATAATTTTTCATATCAAGACAACCCCGGGCACATGAGATGGGGGGCAGGAGGATGCTTTCTATCTGGCTTTCTCTTTCCCCACCCTGTCTGTGGGTCTGCTCACAAGGCAGGACCGAAAGATGAGGAAACAGGATTGAAAGGAAAAGCCTCTTTGCAGATTTGTGCGCTGGTGAGGGTCCGGTGGCCGGTGGCCAGTGCCCGGGCAGCAGCACCACAGCTGTGGAGAAAGGGGCATGTGGACAATGGAGTTATGGCTGGAGGGCAGCAGGTGAGATCCAGGTTCTTGGGAAGCGGAGAAGTCACGAACCGGCCATCGCTGCTGTGCAGGGGCTGCCTGCACATCCCGACCCATTGTGCCAGGCTGCCACCCCCAGCCACCGGCGATGGGGTTATTCCTCCAGCTGTGCCTTTGTTTTTTAATTTCCCCCTTGTACTCCAGAAATCTTAATGCCGCTGCCTACTAATGCCAGGCTGGGCAGAGCAGCTTTATTTTCTACTTAATTAACTGTCATCCAGTGATTGATCAATTAATGATGGAGCCATCATGGTAATGCTCTGGGAGCTGGTGCACCGGGGCCAGGCCGAGTCATGTGCTCGCCTTCCCACTCCTACCTGCTCCAGCACCCAGCACGCTCCCCCCGGCACCAGGGCTGTGCCGACTTCTCTCCTGACAGCAAAGGACACTGTGACAGATGGAAAATCCCTTGCTCCCGGGAAATTTGGCCATTTACAGGGCAGCTGCATGAGGGACTGGGGACCAGCGACTGGGGACCAGGAGTGATGCTCCTGCCCTGCCATCCCTGACTGCTGTCTGGGGGTTGGCAGAGGGGCCACCTGCCTGCTGGACACAGTGCCTGCTGCTGTGTTAAACTCTAGCTCAAGTGTTTCTGCAGCTTCCCCTTGCCTCAGTGGCCTTTTGGCTGATTTTGACCACCTGGGTGATGCTCGCACCGCTGACCAAAAGGAGTCAGGGTTCAGCAGAGCCAGCAGCAGGGCAGCTCTGCTCTTGGCCTCCTCCTTCTCCTCCAAAGTTGCACACATGGCTCAAACGGGAGAGATAAATATAAACTCCATTCAGATATCCATAGAAACAGAGCTGGAGATGGAAGACCCCATGCAGATAAAAACCTTTCTCCTTCCCACATGCTGCTATTCCCAGTATTATTCCAGAGCATTTTATAAAACCAGTAGAGCTGGGCAGGGACCAACAGAAATGACCAATAAGGTGTTAGCAGGAAAATCCCGGAACGGGGGAAACACTTTTTCTGCTGCTGAATAATTCATCTGTTATAAAAAAACCCCATCAGGACCGTGTTCAAGAAGGGGTGAGGCTGCACCTGGGATAGTGGGGCCCGCCGGCACGCACGTGCGCGGGGCTGAAAGGGATGCAGCGAGACTCCGTCGCGGAAGTGGTGTAAGTCCTGTAGCTTAATTACTATTTCCTTTCCCCGCCGTGAAAAGTGCTGAGATGCGGATTTGATGTGCTGAAAAGCGTCTGGCGTCTTGTCATGCACCAGCCCCATCTCCAGCATTCAACAGCTGGAGAACAAACCTCCCCACGCACCCCCAGGTGTACTCCTGCACCTACAACATCTCCGCCTGTTTATCCATGGACCGCTCCCCGCGACAACGTGTTTGTTCAGACAGCTCTGATGGCTGGGAGAAAAGAAACCAAACTGGTACCAAAGGGAACCAGCCGCTGCTCGGGGCTGCGCGTGCAGCTCCTCCTCTCCACCAGCTCCAGATTGAGTTGTTTGTCTCATTACATCCCTGCACACACATCTGCACCCACACACCGACACATATATAATCCCGTGCGTACAGCCAGCAGAAAACCTTATATAGTATTATAAACATCGTGCTATTTTTTGAATTAAAACTCAAAACTGTTCATTGGAGATGACACACGCAACACGTTCAAGCCCAGGAATAGGTTTGGAAGCAGCTCGGGAAAATATCAATATTCTCCAGCGTTTCCTTATATCCCCAAACCAATCCAACATAATTTCTGCTATCAATAATGCATGTTTACAGGGAGAAGACATTCAAGGAGGCCCATGGCTCGAGCCCTGCCTCCCTTTAGGGGTGATGTTTCTGCACTTCCCTGGGCTGGGAGAAAGATTTATTTCACCTATCCTCATGGCAAGGAAGCTGTTCACTGAATTAACCCCCCTGGGAGTTTTTGGGTGAAGAATAGAGCCTTTTCTCTGCCTGTTCGGTGCCTGGAGGTGCTCGGTGGTGTGAGGTGTGGTGTGCCAAGAGAAGCTTAGGCAGTCCCTGGGCTCGTGCCGGCTGCTGAGCTCCCACATGTCGTGGCCATGTGGAGCCTAGAAATAAGCTGAGGTTTGGGTGGCAAGGAGGGGTTTGCAGTGTGCCAAGATGGAGGATAAAGTGGGGAGTGGGTGGCAAAGCAAATCTCCCTCGTAGTCACACAGGAGGGAGCAGAGAGCTGGAGAAATTGTGAATTCATTTGGAAAAGTAATGGCTGAGCACCTTCAGCATCTTTCTGGCTCGTCTCCCCATCGGGTGCACCGTGTCTGAGGCAGTGGGAGCTTGGCAGATCCTGGGGGGCTTTTGTAGGAGTGACTGTGGGGTGGAGGAGGAGGAGAGGCCATGGGGAGGCGGGCTGGCTGCTCACCCACACAAAGGGGCCCGGACCAGCGGTGCCCAGCACGCCCTGACCCCATGTGGGGCAGTCAGGAGGGCACAGACATATTGTGGCCAGTTCAAAAAGATAGTTCAAAACAGAGCTGGAGCCATTTAGAAGCAATTCATAACTGTAAACTGTCCTGGCGCTTGCTGTTCATTAGGCATCCACCAAGAAACTTTATTTTAGAGTTGCAAGTCCTCTTTTTTTTCTTTTTTTCTTTTTTTTTTTTTTTCCAGAGAGAAACTTTTTAAATATGTAATTGGCTCTGGGAACCAGGACCCAAAGGGGTTGCAAAAGCAAGGGAAGCAATTGCCTTAATCAGTCCAAGATCTCTGATTTATTTATGTATTTATTTCGATTTCAAAGCAGTGCTGCTCATCATATCAGAGCCTTTAGAAGCACAATTATTCTCTCGACAGAAGAGCTAACCTAGGCTGCGATTATTTGCCTTTCTGAAAGGCAGCGGTTCCCCGTCAGCCGTCCTTCTCACAAACACAGTCCCGCTCCCGCATCTCTCCGAGCGATTTTAGCATCTGAGAAACATTCCCCCCAGCCTTCCCATAGCCACAGCCCGCCTGAACACCCAGCCTTTCTGCCGAGCTTCCCAGCTTCAAAGACTGGGGCGAGCGTTCGCTACATAATGATTCTTTATTCCTGTTCTTTGGCTGCTTTTCAAGCGGTGGTCGGGAAACGTGCTCACGTTTTTATGGCTTGTAAGAGACGCTCGAGGTCACAGGTGGAAGGAGCTGGGCAGACCCAGCCCCAGGTGGGTTTTGGACCGTGGTGGTTTGCTGATGTTTCACCTCCGAGAAAAACTTTATTTCCAGGCTGTGCCTGGAGCTGTGTTCGGAGTGGAATTGGGGTGGAATTCAGAGGCAATTCTCTGCTGGCCTGCAGAGACAGAGGGTGTTCCAGCAGCGGAAGGAACAAGTGGAAAGGCAGGAAAAGAGGGAGCTGTCCTTTGAAAAGAAATCCTCTTGAAGCCGCAGTGGGATGCCCGGGGTCGGAGCAATGTCCCGAGCCCTGGCTGCCACCCCGGAACAGCCATCCACCACAGGGTGAGTGTGCAGGTCAGGGCTTGGCACGGGCAGGCTGGCTCCTGCGAGGTCGAGGGGGTCACTGGGGTGGATCCTACTCTGTTCCCTCCACCAGCTGCAAATTCTGCCCCATAAAGAGACAAATCCCTTTTCAGGGACAGTCCTGCAAGGATCCCCATCTCGGGGGGCTCAGCTGCCTCATCCCTGGGAGGTTTTTCTTTTTTTCTTTGATACAATGCCGCGTCCCCAAGGCACCACGGGGCTCCTCCGCAGCAGCATGAGCCATCCGTGGGCTCGGGAGAAATCCTCGCGTGTTGTGCCCCCCCATCCCCATCCCTGCAATGCATATTTTGTGAAGGTTTAATTGGCAGCAATTATTAACTAGCACAGACCCTGGAAACCTGCCAGTCAGGAAAATAATGAACCATTTTAATACACATTCAGCCCGTAAACAAATGTGGCTGCCAGAGCCATTGCGGCCGCCTGGCACTGGGAGAGGCAGCACAGAAGATCAGCAGGGAGACCCAGGGCAGCCCCACTGTCCTTCTGGCACCTGGTGACAGTCTGTGTCCCCAAGGCTACCCCGTGTCCCTGCGGGAAAGACCGTGCCTTTCCCTGGGGGCTCTCCACAGGACCCCAACACTGCCCTGAAATAGCAGCACCAGTAATGGAATGGAACCAAACCCACGTAGATTTAAGGTGTGGATCTGAGCTTTGGGATAGTTTTGGTGAGTGGAACTGGATCCGTGCGTTGGGAAGCAGGCACAGGAGATCCCAAATCCTGCAGAGCATCCTTGCTCCCTGCCTCGCCCTGCCTCCCTCCCTTGCTCCCACGAGCCCAGTGGGAGTCCCGGCCCCTCCACCCCGACTCACACAGTCACAGGCACAGGGAACAAACCCGCTCTCCCCTGGCAGATCCTCCTTTATCCGCCAACAGGCTCCCAGAAGGGTTTCCAGGGCATTCAGGCCGTGGCAAACAGCCTCCTCTGCCCGCTGCAGGCAGGAGAATGAGACGTTGTGTCCCTAGAACGTCCCCGGGGCACCGGCATCCTCCAGCACCCCTCGGCACCCCCCTGGCATCCAGCTCAAAAAGGCAGGACCCTCCTGCTAAAAAAAATATATAGAACACAGGCTTGAAATTTTTCACTCAGGGAAATATATCTGCAAAGGAACCGCTTTAGGTTTATTCTACAAGGGCTACATTTTTCCACGTTATTTTTTAATTTTCTCTCTCTATCTCTTTTTTTTTTTTAATAGTAAAATGAGCTGATGGTTCTTTTAACTTTCAGTAATTTGTGGAAATTAAAAAAAAAAAAAAAAGAAAATCATTTGCAACGCGACCCAGATTTAAATGGCACTCTGAAATGGATGTCACCTGGCTTTGTTTTTTTTTTTGCCTTTTTTTTTAATGAACTCACTCCCAGAATGGTGAAAAATCTCTCAAATCTAGATCACGAAAATGTGATGAATTGTTTTCCTGATTTTTTAAATGTTCCTGACAAATCATTATTCTGTATCTGAAAGGAGATTATTTTAATCTTCGTTTTACACGTAGCTCACAGAAGCATATTTTACCATTGGAAAATAAAGCAAAATTGTATAAACCAGAGAGACTAAAATATATAAATTAGTAAAAAGGTGGAATCAGCTTTTTCCTCAGGTTCATGTGTGTAAAAAGGCATTTTTATATCTTGCCTGAGCTAAGACTATTGCTGCCTGCTTTCAGAAGTGGTTTCTTCCCTTGAATTAAGTACCAAGGTAGTAAAGATACAGTATTTATAAGTCAAAAAATAAAGCAGGCACAATTTATTAAACAGCTACAATGTGACAATAAATAATTTTAATGTCAATCAAAATCAGATTATTGTCACTGAAATTTGGATTGAAAAGATAAAAGCCTGAAAGGGAGAATTGAAATCCAACACTGGAGATGATTCCAATATCTTTGTTCCTTGCAATAAATATTTTGGGTGAGAGTTTAAACCAGCTCATTCTTAATTTGGGGGGAAAAAGGTTGAGTGTGGTAGACTTTTAAGAAATATACTAAGAAAATATATTCATGTTCAGGAAAAATGAAAAGAGTGTTGTTTTTCTTTTTTTTTTGGGAGAAATAAAACAATTTTATTTTACAGTATTTAAAAAAAAGAAAACTCTTTGGATTTTAATTTCCTTTTCAGTGTCAGGCAGTGGCGGGAGAGGGATGCTTTTCCTGACCCAGTGAATATTCCCCTTCCTTCCTCCTATTTTGGAAAACCCAAACTCAACACCCCTTGAATTAAAATCGGCCGAAGCCACTCCTGCTTTGGGATGGGCATTTTTTGGTGCAGCTGCACCCCAAATGCCCAGGGAGCCCCGGCTGCTGTGGGGTGGCTCTGCTCCCTGCCTGCCGTGCTGGGGCCTTGGGGACAAGGACCACCTCCCAAAACCTTCACTGGAACATTCCCCTTTGCTGCCAGGGATATTCAGAGGGGTAGCATGTGCATCCAGGGTGATAGAAGCCCTCTCTCAAGGTGGCAAAACCCCCCGTAATTCCCTTGGTGGGGAGCAGGGCATCTGGGAGAGTGGAGGCCAAAAACTGAGCTCTGGGAGAAGCATCCTCGTCACCTATTTTTTAACCCCAAAATGAGGATGGTGAGGATGGGGTGCAGGCAGGGTTTCTGGCCTCAGCTGGATTCTCCTGAGGGGCTGAGGGCTCAGGGCAGGAGAAGGGTCCCTTCTTGATCCCCTTCGTATCCCAGCTGCCCACCGGCCCTGCCTTGGCACCGAGCTCAAACCGTGCCTGAACGGGCAAACATTCGAGCGGAGTGGCCGAGGCAGAAATACTCCGTGTGTCTCTAGGGCAACGTGTTTGTTCTGCATCCCAATAACGCCCAACCCCTCCCTGAGACAAAGCTCCCGGTTGTTTTTACAGGGATTTGGGTGCACAGCATAAATAAATACGCCTATTTATATCTATTTAAAGGTGGGTATGTGCACACCAGATAAATATCCAGTGTCAGTTTAAAGGCAGGGTGTCAGAACAGGCATGGACAGAGCTGTGGGCTAGGAGTGGGATCTCTAAGTTTGTCCCCGGAGCGGCTGATGGATGGACAAGGAGGAACCAGCGGGGGCCGGGTGGTTTTATTCAGCATGTGTGCGTGTGACAATAGTTGGGTGAAGAAGGGGACCTGACAGCGGCATCCTTGATTTGTTATAAATCACACCCATAAAAATGGGGNGGGGGGTGGAATTAAATCTTGGGGATCGCAGTGCTTTTAGTGCCAACTCAATCCCCAAGCTGGAACAAAGCTTTGCCAGCCCTGAAATAAATGATGCTTCACCTAATGGCTCTCATCCCTTCCCCACTGCCTCCGACCAGGCAGCTTTGGGGTTTTAACGATGCCGACGTGATGAGAAGCAACGTCTGGCCCTGGTGCTGATTTTTACCGGCAAAGGTGGCCCTGCCAGGTGGGGTGGAGGCCCTGGGGGACTCATGGTGGGGAGGGGAGGTTCGTCCCCATGTCCCCAGGTCCCCCGCTCGGCCGTGGCTTCGCTGATGCTCCGCAGCCGCCGGGCTCCTCTCTCTGCTCAATTGCACAGCGCGCAAATGGAATCGCTCTCCTCGCTGTGTTTGTGGCCACGGGAGTGGAAGAATTACATTGGGCTGAAAATAGTATTTACTTTTACTGATTGAAAAATAGATGTTAGGAAAAAAAATAAAAAAAAAAGCAAAAGCAGGAATTGAAACTATAATTACAACAAACCATATGTAAACTCCCAGGTAAACACTGATTATACTGTGTCATTTCAGCCAGACTTTATTAGCGAGGGAAGAAGAGAATCTTCTTTCTCTCTCCGCCCGCGGTGGATGCAGCATGCAGGATCCCACTGCCTGCCATTTGCAGAACACTTTTCACCCTAAAAAATCTCAACTTCGTGGCCTGATCCTGCACAGCTCTCATCAGCTCCGTTTCCTGGGTGAGCCGTGCCATTCCCCTCACGTGGCTGCAGAGCGGGTCTCTCAGGGTGCCACTGTGGGACAGATCTGAGCTGCCCCCTGGCATATCGTCTTCTTTGGGGACAGGCAGGGAAGGGACCAGAGTGTGCCAGGGGAAGAGAAACTCAGGGTGTGGGACCCAGCCTGCTCACTCCTACAGGGTGTGGGATGGGATGGGATGGGATGGGATGGGATGGGATGGGATGGGATGGGATGGGATGTCCCAGCTGCAGCACTCCCTTTCTCTCAGGCAGCTCACAGGCCCAGCTGCAGGAGGACAGGACTGGCCAGATCCATCCTTGGAGAAAAGCTGGAGGAGACGAGTGGCTGTAGCCTTGCCAGGCCCTTTGCTTGCTCCCTAGCAGTGGAGCCAGACCCCCTTTGTCAGGGAGCTGTAACCCCTGAGCCCAACACCCCAAATGCAGGAGAGGAGCACGGCTGGAGAATTGTTCCTGGACATCTGTGTTGCATGGCATCCCACTCACTCACTGTCATACACAAGGCTCCACAGAGCCTCCAAAATCTCTCCTCCCTGCCAGGCCTGGTGGAGACAGAGCAATGCCATCGCGACATGTCAGTCTCCAGGATGTCACTCTCAGGAGACCCCAGAGCAGGTCACAGCATCCCCTCCTCTGCCCGGCAGTGCAAGGGTCACCCGGCAGCACCGTCCCCTTCGGATGAATATTTGGGGAGCTCTTGTCGCGGTTTCCTTGCGGGAAGGACGAGGGGAGATGGGAGCAGAAGGGGAGAAGGAAAGCACGAGCAACGTGAGTAACGCCAGGTATCCTTACACAACGGGGCTGAGGGCTCGGCGGCCTTACAGCTTTGCCATAGTGGCACCCTGTGGCAAAACGCATTACTACAGCTGGCAGGGGCTCCGGAGGGGGACACGGCCTGGGGGGCCCTGGCCCTGGGCGCTCACACCCACGGGGACACTCGCTCCCCACGCACGCAGGGATGGGATGCCGGGGGCTGAACAGCCGGTGGTCCCCTCCACCGCGACATGCCCGTCCCCCGTGGCGGGTACCACCCATCACCACGGGGTCAGCCAGGATGTTCATCCAGCCTAGACATCCATCCCCCGGGACGGGGCTGGAATACCGGCAGGCTCGCTGGCCACTGCACGCTTGCTCGCTCGGGGCTTTCTGACCACATCCGTGCGGCCGGCCGGCGCGGGCTGTGTTGTGATTTGGAGCGGGGTGTGTGCGTGTGTCGGTTTTCTCCTCGCGGAGCAGACCCGGAGTGACGGAGCGAGCTCTTTGTCTGCCTTCGCCTGCCTGTCACGGCTCCCGGCGTTTCCCAGCCACCTTGCACGGCGCGCAGCCACTTTGGCAGGAGCTGTCTCGGAATTTTAATGCGGCTGATTAACGCGCCACGATGTAATCGTGGAGCCAGCAGTACCCCTTCACCAGCCTCGCCTTTTGGGGGAATAAACAGCCAAAGCCAAGCAGGCACCCCCACTCACGGTGCCTCATCCTGTTCTGAACTGAGCTAGAGAATGGGACCGAACTGGAGGTGGGAGGGGATCCCAAAGGGAGAGACCCTGATGCCTGTCCTGTCTCAGCCCAGAAAGCTGAGGGGTGTAACAGAAATGCCTCTGCCATCCCAGCACACGGGTGACAGAGGTGGTTTGGGGCCGGCACAGGGATGTGTCAGGGGTTGTGGCACTGCATGACACGACAAGGAGTTTTGGGAAGGGTCACCTCTCCCTCTGGGAACAAGGATGAGCGGAGGAAAACTCCAGGCAGAAGGGGAAATGGTGAAGGGGGAGAGGGTGGAGAGGAAGCCTGCTTGTGGAGCAGGGAGAGGATGGGTGAGCAGATCTCTGTGCCACCCAGGAGATGACAAGGGGGAGTTATTGACACAGAGGACGCATTGCTAAATTTTCAGTCTGTCCCTTTCTTAGGTGGTGTTGACAGAAGAAGATGGGTAGGAGATTTCAATGGCAGGCACACGTGTCCCAGGAGAGGGTGAGACACCAACAGAAACGGAGCAAGAAACGAGCCTTGGACAGCTGCAGGAGAGAAACCAAAACCTTCTTTGGAAAGAAGGGTCACCTGCAGGCTGGGGGCACCTTATGAAATACCCACCCCTCCGGACATCCGGGATCACCAAGCAGCCATCAGGATCTGGTGTGGGTCCCATCGGCACCGGGGAAGGTGCAGGGCTGGGAGAGACTCTGCACCCCTTGTCTGTGGAGCTCTTAGAGGAGAGAGGGGTGCAGGAGGAGACCCCTCCTGGACATCAGCTGCTCTGCTGGGGCTGTGCCAGACCTCCACTGCAGCCAGAAATGACACGGGGAAGAAGAGACACCGAACCCCTCTGCAGCGGGGTGGGGCTGCAGGGGCCTGCCAGGCTGGGTGTGGGGATGCTCCCAGCTCCATTGGCCCTCCCCGTGGTACCCACAGCTCCCATGCAGGCGGTCAAACTGAGCCCAGCAGGGACGTGAGCAGCCAGGAAGGGAAGGAAGGAAGGAAAGCGGTGGCAGCTGAAGGGCCAGGGAGCACAGCCTGGGCATCCCTGCGCTGTTGGTGTGCCAGTGGCTGCGAGCAGGGACGTGGTGCATCCTCCCGTGACACGGACACACAAGGCAGGATGTTCCTGGGACAGAGCAGAGCAGTGAGGTGGGAGATGCCACTCAAGACCCATCACGCTCCTGGGATGTGCCCATGGATAGAGGGGGAAATGTGAAAGGGACAACAGGGAATCAAGGGAACACAATAACACCTCAAGTAAAGGCCTGAAGATTGAACGTATGAAACAAAGATGATTTGGGCTCAGATGGGAGAGAAGATCCACACCTGGAGCATCTCCTTCAGTGGGAGATGGTTTCAGAGGGGTTGTGAATATTCGAACTGGCTCAGGATTTGCGGGAAAGGTTAGGCTGATGTTTCTGACGTGATTGCAACCAAGCCAGCTCTGCTGGGGATGGCTGCAATGTTTATTTGTGGTGGGGAAGGAAGGGACCAGCTGACTTTCAGATCCCCAAGAACATAAAGAGGGGGAATGGGCCCCTTCCCATAGCCATGGACAATGATCGTACTACTTCACCTCAGGGCTCTTCAGATGTCAACCATGTCCCAAAAACTAAATGCTGAAGGAAGGGGGAATGAGCCCAAACACAAGCAAGGCAGCACAACCTTAGGGCTGCCCTTACTAAAGGCTCAGTTGACCCTATTTTTGGGATCTGAAAGGTGAACTCCAAATGCAGAGCAAATATCCCTTTTATGGGGGGTCTCTCATTTCACCCTTAGACCAAAGATCCCCCAATTTCCACAGCTGCTGGGTGCAGCCCCCTGGTCCCACCATCATTGCCTTTTGTCCCGAGCAAGAGCTTCCTTTGGGAAGGCAATTTCATTCCCATGCACCTTCCCTGGTTTCCTTTGGGTCCGTGTCCCCTCTCCAGCATCCCTTTACCCTATTAATATCCCTTGACTGTCCTCACACCTGCAGACAATCTGGTCCCCAACCACCTCCACCTCCCCCCTTCCTCAAAAGCTTCCCTCAGCTGTCTTTAAGTCGTAGCTGAAATCTGTGGTATGTAGGAGGAGAAATTCAGTCTGACAGCAGTTTAAAACACCACACTACTTGGCAGATTTAAATGCTATTTTAAATATAAGCTATGACACAACGGACAAAAATAGCATTGAAAATACCCTGTCATGTTCCATATTGCGAGGAATAGGGAAGCAGACCAGGCTAGAAAGGAGCAGAGAGAGGGGCCAGATGGAGAGGAGAGGTTATTTTGTTTGTTTTAAAGAAACTGGATAAATGTATTTTGTATGTGACTGAGTAAATGTGTTTTACAGAGCAACGAGCCAAAAAAAATAAACCTTCTCATGAAAAATCTACATATTTTATTTGATGTGGGATCTGCCAAAGCAGGTTTGCTGCTGAGAGGATATATTTGTTATCAGGTTGTTTTGGAGATGCTCAACACCAGCAGCCACCAGCTACTGAAGACCACTTGGTCTCTGCTGAGTCTTTTTCTACCCTTTATTTATCTATGTTTAAAAAGAAATCTGCTCTTCTCAAAAAAAGAGAAAGCCATCCTAAATACCTGGAAGTGACTTTTCTCCTGTGACTCCTGGCTTGGTGACCCCGCACTGTGGGAGCTGATGAATCACAGTGCTTGGCTGGGAGTGTCCCTGCAGGACCAGGGAGGGATGGAGGGCTGCGGGCTGAGCCAGCTCTGATTTCCCAAGGTACCTGGAAAATCCTGGGGGCTTGCTGGCATGGGCAGGCAGCATCTGGAGCATGTGGGTCCTGCAACTGCAGGGCTGCAAGGAGAGGTTCCTTCCTCGTTCCTCCTGGATACAGCCGCTGCTCCAAGCTGCTCTCTCATCACAGCCTCTTCTTCCCCACCCCGCACACACGCTGTCTTACAGGGCAGGACAAACATCTGTCCACCCTTTGGGTTTGTCTCATGGGGCTGGTTTTTTTTTTGCTCCTCCCAATCCCCCCAGTATAACCAGCAGTAAATCTGGTTCTGAGAATGACCTGAGGAGAGTCCAGGAGATCTGGGGAGAGCTCAGAATGTGAACGAGTCTGATGCTGCAGCACCATGTGACACACTGCAAAGCCTGGACATAGGGGCTGCTGTTCCACTCTAGACTGTCCCAGCCCGGGGACAGGCACAGGGTTGGCACCCATGGCACAGAGGTGACAGAAGCCAGTTGTAGCCCCAAAATGGGGCAGAACTTGAGGTTCACTCCCAGGACAGGATCTGAGCAGCTCTGCCTCTGGCTGCCTGGTTACAACTGCAGCTGCCCCTCTTGTGCTGCGGTAGGGATGTGACAAGCACCTGACAGCACAAGTTACCAGGGTGGTTGAGCTGCCAGTGCTCTGATGAACACCCTGGCAGGAATTCAGGGGCTCCCCAGGCCTCCTGCACCCACTGCTAATCCAGCTGCAGCAGCTGAAACCAAGGACAAAGACACAGAGAGAGACACACATTTTTGCTAGCTTCTTAAAAAGTTATTTTTTATTTTAAACCAAACGTGTTATTGTAATGCAAACACACAATTTGAAGAGTTTTAACAGAACAGTTCAATGAAGCCAGGGTAGCATTAGAAATCAAAGTCTGAGATCTTTCAACACCTTGCAAATCATCATGGCCTGGGGAAATGTGCCCTCCAGGCAGATCTCTCTGACCATCCACTGCTGGATACAAAAAAATTTAAAAAAAGCTTTTTATTAGGAGAGAGAACAGCCCTGATCTGTGCTCCTTTCTCACCTTGGAGTGCCAGCTGGGGGCTCATGGATCCTCCCGACCCTCTGGCTGTGCCCACCCTTGGGATTCACGCAGACAGCAGCTCTGTGGGCCCTCTGGAAGGACACGAGACCTCAGGAATAGCATGGCTGCTCACAGTGCCAGAAAGCCCGTGACCTTTTCTGGCTCTAGATTAGGGCAACTGGCAGAGCAGGGCACCCGCACTTCCACATGTTAATAAAGATTTTAAAGCTGCCCTGTCTGCTGCGGGGCAGAGTCAATAGGCAGCAGTTTCAGCGTGGAGTCTGGCTCCAGACACTTGTACCCCTCTCAGTGGGGCTGTGAACCCTTCTCAACACCTCCCTGCCCACACAGAAATCCAGAGCTAGAGGGAAACAGGAGAATCCCTGGTGAGAGGTGAAGGAAAACTCCTGGTAGGGACAAGAGAGGCCTTGCTGTGCTACAGACTAAGCAGCAGCACTGAGAGCTCCACTCACTGGGTGATTTTCATGTCCCACTCAGAAAAGCAGAACCATCTCTCTGTAAAACCAGTTCTGTTGTGCTTCCTTTTTATTTCAGATGAAAATAAGAGCATTTCAGTGTCTTTTGATCTGCCTCACTTCCTTACTGACACATTCAGGATGCTCACAGGCGTTTTGGTACAGTGGGTCAACATACCTCAGCCAGGTCCCAAGATTCCCTGGGGAACTGCATCCCTGCAAGTACAGCCAGCAGCAGAGAAGCAAAGCAAGGATGGGATGTGTCCCCAGCCCCCCTGCTTTCTCCTGGCTGTCCCCCCGGTGCAGTACAAGCCTCGGGGTGCAGAGTTACTGATGCTCAGGTACTTGGCAGGTGCATCTCTGGGCCCCTGCGCACCTGCAGCAGGTATTGCAGGGCCGGAGCTGCTCGCTGGAGTGGTGGCATTGCAGTCCTGCCTCCTCTTACCGCCCTGCCCAGCTGCGACAGCAGCTCAGCTCCCTCCCTTGCTCTTTGTTAACCACTGAATTCATCTGACAACTCAAAGAGAGAGAGAGAGGGGAGAGACCCTGCGGCCCGCCGGCGCGGTTCCCCGGCTCCCCCTCTGCCCTCATTTGCAATGCTTGAGTGGGGATTTCTCTATTTACTAAGCTAACAATGTGGGTTCCCAGGGCCTGGGCTGATGATGACATCCCGGCGCTGGTGGGTGGTGGGGCCGGGGGGGCGGTGAGGGCTGGGGGGGATTGCATAATGCCGAGGCAGGCGTGGGAAACCACAGCATCTGCGAGAAAAGTCTCTGCCAGCCGCTTTGAGCGTGGCTCAAAGGGCTCCCGGGGAAGCCACGGGGCACAGGGAGCCCTGGGGACCCGGCGGCGAAGGGAGACGCTCAAACCCACATCTCACGACCACAGCCCTGCTGGCACATCCCCGCAGAGCGGCAAACGGCCCCGCTGCCACCGCCTCCGCCCCCGGAAGGGTTAACGCGGGCTGCCACGGGTCTGCTCATTACAGGGTTAAGGGGGAGATGGCACTTGCAAATCCTTCAATTACCCGGGCCAGAAGGCTGCTCAGGAAGAGCTTTATTAACGGTTGCCGTCTTCATTAACCGCTTCTCCACAGCTGCCTAATTACGGCCGCCATTAGGCTCACTGGGTCTCCCCACCACCGCCCTGATCCCCGGCCCCCTGATTAACCTTAATTACACCTCCATCCTCGGAACCGGGTGCTCACCTGAGCGGGGGCACGGCCAGGGGCTCGGGGCTGCCTAATTGCGGGCAACCCCGGCGGGGCGGCGCTGGGAGGGGGCCGGGGCCGGGGCGGCCGTGGCCAGGCGCCCGCCGCACGCCAGATGTTCGCTGCTGAAAAGGCGAGGGCTGCCCTCGCACTGAGCTAAGCGGTGGCAATGAGATCGGTAGCAGGGCATTGAGGGAGGCGGTGAAAGGGTTTCCCACCTGAGCCGATGGGGCTCTGCTGGGAGCAGAACGGGGCTTGACGGCGAGGGAAGGCAGAGGGTTGGGAGATGCTGTGGGTGCTGCCGCTGGTCCCCCAGAGCTCGTCCCTGCCAGGAGGCTAAGCATCCTTGGAAGGAAGGGGTTGGAACTAGACGATATTTAAGGTCCCTTCCAACCCAAACCTTTCCATGATGATCCTTCTGGGTTTCTCCCCAGCCTTGTTCCTTTCTGGCTAAGCTACAGGATGTCTCCGGGGCTGGATGCAGCACACGTGGGTGTCAGTGCCCGGATGCGGCTGTACGGTGCATGCCCAAGCTCAGCATTTCAGGCAAGGCCACAGATGCTACGGAGGGTAGCAGAGATCCCACTGCCCTCCAGCTCTGCTGCCCCCAGAATGCCATGACTGCTCCAGGACAGCTCCGGTCTGATGTGCCACCTGAACCTCCTTTCATAAAGAAGATGCTCCTGCTTTTTCTCTCTCCCTCACTGAACGGGGTGAAGCTCAGCTCCTCAGGCACAGGGAAAATGGAGCTGCTTTCTCCCTCTCCCACGAGATGCCCCACCATCTTCCTCCCCCTCCTCACCACACACCACCCTTTTGGGAGAAAAAAAAAAAAAAAAAAAAGATAATAAAGTTCTTATTTCCACCACATTTGCCATTTCCTGGTCTAAGTAAAGAGTGTCATAAGAGTGACAAGCTAAAAGCCACTGATTACTGTGGATTCATGGCATTTATTCTCCTCGTGAAAAGAGCAAACATCAGAAATAATGTGGTCCGGCCTGCCTCGGAGCCTAACCCTGCAATTAATCAGCATTCATGTGCAGAAGGTGCACGAGCATCTGATATGTAGAGAGGGAGTAATTAAAGGCAGATGCAATCTCTGCTTCCCGCAGGCCTGGGGAGGGTAAGCACGCTCCCCCCTCACTGGGGTGCAGCCCCCCAAAATCACCGCTGCTCCCGCTTTCCCTCGGAGCAGCCGGGCACGCCCGGCCCGTTCCCCTGTGCTGGGCTCTCGGGAACCGGCTCCGCTCCCCGGCCGCGGCTCTGCAGCGCTCGGCTGTCGGCAGAGCGAGCAGGAGGGCTGGCGACGAGCTATTTAGGCGAGCTTCCGATGCCTTGAACCCTGACATGGCTCGGTGACACCGCGACGTCCCCCGAGAGGGGGATTGCTGCGGGCTGGAGCTTGCCCGGGACTATCACTGGCCTCCTCCCGCCGGGGTCTGCCCCGCTGCTCCCGCTGATCCTGTCGAGACCTTTAATCCGTGGGGGATCAGCAAATTAATCCACTAAAGCATGAAGGGCCTGAGCTGTGTTTAATCGCTCCCTTTTGTGTCAGGGGACGGCTAAATGACCATACAAGAGAAAAACCCACAGAGGGGTCAGAGGGGAGGCGGTGGGCGATTAACCCCCGTCACCTCCCTCCGGGCTGCGGCGCGGGGTGAGACGGGGCCGAGCCCGCAGCCGCCGGTCCCGGCCCCGCTTGAGCCGGTGTCTCCCGGTGCCCCGATGCCCCGCGTCACCCATCGTGGGTAGCGCTGCGGCCCACGGCGCTCTGCAGCCCCCCAGCACGATCGGAGCTGCCCCGGCCGCGGGCAGGACGAGCCTTCCGAGGTCTCAACCTGGCTCCCAGCAGACAAGATGTTATCACGGCAATTACCCCCCAAAACATCCTTTGGGAGCTATTCTGGCCGAGGGGTCAGCGGTGCTGACAGCGGACGAGTCCTCCCCTGGCTCCCGGCGGAGGAGGAGCCGTGCCGGGGGAGGCTGAGCACAAGCCGTCTGCCTGCTCCGGCACAGATTGTGCCAACGCGTGGTTGAGCGCGGCGAACGCTCGCAGCCAGCACCCTTCAAAAATATCACTCGGGGAACAAATGACACCACCTCCCCCTCGCCATCCTCGCACACCAACGCCCTCGCCCAGGCAGGGGCGGCCACGCCAGCCTGAGTGCTGCGGCCCCCCGGGT
>VXBU01000360.1:253640-278003 GCA_013400315.1 Bombycilla garrulus | reverse complement strand
CGGTTTCCCCCCTCCTCCCATTTTCTTCAAAAGGAGAATAACCGGCAGTATATATATATATACATATATATATATATGTATTTTTTCCTTTCTGGAAACTAATGGACTCCTTAAATAGCAAAAATTGCACCCTGTAATTAAGATCTTGCTTTTTAAATGATTAATCATTCTAACCCCTTCCAGCGGCATCCCACTTACTGCTGCTCTCATATTGAAATGCAGATCTGAGAGGGAGGGAGCTGAACAGGTCTGTGGAGAGGAGCAATTAAATCTTCCAGCTGTCGCTGGTCCACCCCATCCTCCATTTTTTTCGGGAAGCCCTGGGCGTTGTCCGCCGGGCTGGCTCTGTGCCCTGATTCACATCCTCCTTTATCATCCTCTCATCTCCATCCTGCTTCCCACCTCCACCCCTTCTTTTTCTGTTGTCTCTTGGTTTCTGGGCCCGGTGACACTTTTTCACTGCAAGGTCTTGAACTTCCTTTCCCTGGAAGTGCTGTAAGCTCCCCAAAAATCTGCCTGCACCCCCTTCCCCAGGTGAAAGGGCAGAGGACGTGACTGCATGGTAACATCAACCTTGGAGAACCAGCAATCCCAGCTCAGCCCATAACAACCAGATGCCTGTTCAGATCCTGCTGCTCTGTATCTCTGCCTGAGCCAGTCTTTGCAGCCCTACAAGGTTGCACTCTCCTGTCCTTCCCTTGGCTTTCCTCTGAACCACATCCTGCTGCAAAAAAACCCAAATCCTGCAAAAGACGCCCATAAACATGTGCCACCTTCCTGCAAGGGGTTTCCACAGCCTTGGCACAGCACCTCATTCGCACTTCCCCAGGACCAACTACAGATTTCTCAGCATGCTTCAACAGGAAAACTGCTCAGATGTGGATAAACCATAATCAAAAGAATGTCTTCTGGCCTAAATCCATCCTGTAGATTCTCTTTGGGTTGGAGGGTATCCTTCAGGTGTTTTCCAGAAGCATGCTGGTGGTTTTTCAGCCCATTTCTGTGAAGCCATGGGTGGATGGAAAAAAAATGGGGAAAATGTATTAGGTTTTGGTCCCCAGCAGTGTCAGGATAATGGTTTGGGAGGGGCAGGCTCTTTTCTAATCATCACCCAAAGGGGAAGGACCTGGGATGAGTTTCTGCTTCAGAGCTCTGCAATAAATCCCCCTTTCTGTCAACCCCTCAAGCCGGTCCCATGGCAGGTCCGTGACATAAATGGGACTGCAACCTCCATCCCTGTGGGCCAAGGAAGAACCTGATACTCTGGGTCTGTTGCAAATGGACAAGAGTTTCTCCAAAAAATCAGAGAAGGGACCCTCTAGAGTTTCTGTGCCTCTCTGCCTAATTTTTGATTTTTCTGATATGAAGACAGAGAGGGGATAGGGAATGTGCTCATATGAGATGGCGGAGAGGGAGTGACAGAGAATAAAAGAAATGGGGTTAAGATGGGGAGAGAATGCTCTCCAAAGAATGGAAACAAGAGGAGAGCATGCTTTCCCAAGGGAGTGGAATGGAAAGGGGGTTCCTGCGCTACTGCTACCTCTAAAATACTCAGCTCTCCTCTCAAATAGAGGAGATTCCAAAATAGAATATTCCCAGGAAATCCGGGGGAAGGATGGAGATTGGAGCTCCTCTGGACCATCCATCTCACAGCCACTACATGGCACATGGGGCCAGCACAGTGCTGAGCCCCAGGGCACAAGGGAAGGATGGGGGAGTGAGGAGTGAGCCTCCTCCATAATACACATCCCTCAGCATCTGCACTGCTTCCACACTGAATTTCAGGATTATTCCTCATATTCTAGATTACAATATCTGGCTAGGACACAGCTGTACAAGAGGACATGGCTCTCCCCACCAGGTACTGACCCATCCCAGGGCACAAGGCAATATTGCCAATTGCCATCCCTCCACCCTCGGCCTCTTGACACGGATGTGTCCTAGAGGGAAGAAAGTCCTTATGTACCTTGTCCTGTCTGAAGTGTGTTTTGGTCTCTGTGGTCACCAGCATGTCTTTTAACGGCATGGACAACACTGACCAGAGGCTTCATTTCCCCATCACCCAGCTGGATCTCAGAGGCTTTTTCCCCATGAGAAAATGGAAACAACATCAACAGGCCGCTAATAAGCAACAGGGAGATGTACAGAGCATGAGCCACCCTTCCAAAAGGAATCATTCCTTGCAGCCTCTAAACTGTCCTGACACCCTCTCTCATATAGTCTGGATGCTCCAAAACAGCCAGTGATCCTCTAGGATTTTAAAGCATTAAATGCCTGGGGTTTTGCTGTTTTGGCTTTGGTTTGAGAAAAACATAGGCAACGAGGCTTGCGTGGCCAGGAGC
This sequence comes from Bombycilla garrulus, assembly GCA_013400315.1. Lineage (NCBI taxonomy): Eukaryota > Metazoa > Chordata > Aves > Passeriformes > Bombycillidae > Bombycilla > Bombycilla garrulus. The sequence goes on along the minus strand of VXBU01000360.1, from coordinate 275,661 downwards.
ACCACAAGGGTTAATCAGTGGAAGGAGAGTCAGATACAGATGGGCCTTGATGGGACCAGATTCCCATGGGGCACCATGAGGAAAGTCAGCAAACCCCACCAAGCTCTCTATTTATGGATCCCTACTCCTCTGCATGGCCCCTTTCTTCCTCCTCTTTGCTTCCCTCCTTTTACTCCCTGCCCTGAGTTGCAAGGCGCAGGACCCCATCCCGTCCCCAAGCCCCCTCCATGCTGTCATTTGCATTTTCACCAGCCTTGATTAATGCCAGAGCCTGTTTATAGAGTTACAATCTCCAAATTAGGTTGCCGAAGGCATCCCGGGCCAGCCCTGGAAAAATCTTGGTGGCTGAAAGGAGCCATAACTAAGCCTCGAGCAGACGTCTTTATTCAGCTGTAATTGACGTTTAACAGACGTCTGTAACTTCGTCTGGACTTATAAAAAAACCCCAAAAAAGTTCTCCCCTCTCTTTATGTTCCCCCCTTTTATCCAGCAGTCAAAAGTGTAAGAGCCCACCACACCGGCCCCACTCGGTCAGTGTGCAGCAGGGGCCGTGACAATAGTGGGGCTGAGACAAAGCCACAGCCCACGCTGCACACACTGGCGCCTTGTATGTCTATTTACCTCCTAGAGTGGTTTATGCTAATTTATTGGCGAGCAGCGACCACTCCTGCATACTGATGTGCTGCCACTTCTTTCTGAGCGGGGGCCCTCGTCTGCAGGGAGGCCCGTGGGGGCACCCCCTTCCCCACCAGCAGCGCCCCAGAAAAGGATGCTGCAATGCTCAAGGCTCCCCAGGTGCTCCCAAACCATCCAGGCTCCCATTCTGATCCCACGATGGCTCTTTATTTTGGCTTCCTTTGGACACAGGGTGCTGATGCTGCCCCTGTGCACAGGGATGCTCCAGGGGCTGGAACCAAACAGGCAAACTGAACCCACAGCCGCGGGAGCTGAGGGCATGGTAAGAAATGCTATAGATAGCTGTGGAGACAAACGGATTTTCATATAAATATATCTCCATGGTGTTCTGCTGACATGTGTGAGTATGGAAGGGTGCTCACAAGTCAGGAAGACACTAGAAATCAGGATAAAATTATTTTCTTCTTTCCTGAGTGCTTACATTGTGTACTATTCTTTGCTGCACAATGGTTTATTTCATCACTGGGACATGAATTCTCAGATCAGGTTTTACCCGTTAGTTCTTGAAGGCAAATTTTCCTTTCTTCCTCAGGAAGAGAAGGTGTTGCTCAGCCCTGGCCATGGAAAAGCCCTTGTGCTCTCCTGCAGATGATCAGACCATCAGGAGGACAATCAAATCTCTCTGCAGACCACATCCCTCCCAAACAAGGGTTTCATAGAGCATTTCCAGTGTAGAGACTACCCAGAGTTACAGAGTAAATTTGTTTTAGTGGTCCAGGATTCCCCAGAGAAAAGTGAAGCCATATGGGATGCTCCTCATCCACAAAGCACCTTCCAGCACCTGCCAAGCATGATCCAAGGCAAAGCCAAGGCTGGGAAGCAAAGCCAGCAGACACAATTGAGACAAAAGGAGATAAGTCAGGAGCAATTAATTCTGATGCTGTGGATTTGCTGTACGCAGCACATGGAGCTCCTAAAAACCTGGTCAGTGCCATGACAGTGTGAAAGTCAGGGCAGTCAAGAATGGGTCTTCATGTCCAGGGTGTGAGCATTGGGTCATCGTACTGCAGATGAAGAAGTCAATGAGTCAGAGGGTTTATCCAAGAGGAACAGAGGCCATTTGCAGGTTTAACCAAGCAATGGGCCAAGAAGCTTTAAGATGTATGTCAAAAGTCATTCAGCCTCCCCAGGAGAGGATGAAGGGAGTTGTGCTCCAGTACCCCCCAGCTCTCACTGCTCATTCACACAGGTGATTCTTGGCTGCAGAGCAAGGCAGGAGACCTGTCTGTGCAGTGGAGAACATGACTCATGGCTGGCAGAGACACACAAAAAGCGTGAGAAATCTGGCCCAAAGTACCACAGGACTGCTAAGGTCCCAAAGCTGAGAGCTTGCCCATGCCAGAATGGCCAGCAGCCAGGAAAAAAGGGTAGCAGAGAAATAGGTAGGACTGTGTGAGAGCCTCAAAAGTCAGCAGAGCTTGCCTGTGCTTTGCTGGCTCAAGCCTAGAGAGATTTGAGCATGTCCTTCAAAGGCTGCTGGCTAGGAGGGATTTATTTGGGGTGGATGCCCTCTGCCAAGAATGGAAAACAGCCCACGCAGCCATTGCTGCCCATGGCAAGCACAAACTGATAGAGCACCTGCACTCAGAACTCCACCTTCCTCCAGAATGCCAAACATAGCTACTTCTGCTCCTGGGAAGACAGGATAAAGTCATCATGCCTCTGATGTGATTTAGGACAACCTCTAGGTGCTGGGAAAGCTGTCCCATTGCCCATGGCACTGGAGGTGGCCGTGACACCAGCACTGGGGCTGCCCCTTCAAGCCATCGAGGGACGCTCCACAAACTGGACAAGAGAGGCCAGTTTGTCAGCTGCTTTGTGCTGCTAAAGGTCCAGAAAGGGGCTGTATCACAGCCATGGACAAAGCATTTTGTGTTTCAAACCAGGAGGCTCAGCATTTTTTCCTTCTTGTGCTGCTCAAAGCAGCAGTAACTTTTACATCCCCTCTGGCATCATTCCCTGGGGTTTTTTGCATCAGCTGGGCGCAGGGCATGGACTGAGGAGAGAGAACAGCTTGTGATGCTGTGCCAGAATGGTTTATCTTGTGGAAAAGGAAACAGCCTCTCTGCCTGTCTCCTCCAGAGTCCTGCATGTCAGGGGAATGAACCCTGGTCACCTCTACCATGGGATCAAGGGCTTGCAGGAGTCTGAGGTCAAGCAAGACTTCCCAGGCTGAGGTGGGAATGAGTGGATTTCTCCAGGCTTCCTGCAGCAGTGGAGAGGGAGATTTCCTGCACAGGGCTGCTCACAAAGAGCCGGAGCTGCTGTGCATCGGTAGCACTGGGATGCCTTTGCTCGAGGCTGGCGAGGGAGGCTCGACAGCAGCACTAGAGAGTCACTGGAGGGTACACGAGGAAGGAAAGCCTCCTTCCTCCCCCAGCACTCTGCCTGCGAGCGAGGGCAGGCAGGGCGGGCAGGGCTCAGGGAAGGTGCCAGCCCAGGCCCTGGCAGCCTGCAGTCCTGCCTGTACCACTGCCTTGCAGGGGAGGAGGGAGATGTGAGCACCATGTCTTAGGCGAGGGCACCTCATGCTGGCAGCTCCAGAAATAGCCTGGAAGCCTTTGTCTTGGTGCTTTCCCTTCTTTCCCTCAGGGTCACACGGCTCGTGCTGACAGGGTAAGATGGTGCTCCAGCGCAGAGTGAAGCACTGGGGACTAAAAAGATATTCCAAAACTGGAGATTATCCTCCTGTGTCCTCTGCCTCATGTTGCCCTACAATATAATGCCCAGAGCCACCCCTGCATGAGGCCAAACCAGGTTTTTCTCGGACACCAGCACCAAGCATCCTGCAAGTCTGTGTCGCCAAGGTCTCGCCGTGCCCCAAACCACCAGGATGTGGGGGCTGTGGGCTGGCTGCCCTTCCACAGCCCAGATAAAGACAGCCCCATGTGTGGTAGCAAACCCCAGACGTTTAGGGCTGAGTGCCTGACCCCAACGCCCCAATCTGCCCTCCAACAGCTCCTGCATTTTCCCTTTCCTCCCAGGGCAAGCTGCCTCAGCAGGAGCATCCCCGGGCCTCGCTGGCGAGCTGTTATTTGCCAGCCAGAGGTGGGTGAGAAAAGAAACACCCTCCCTAAAAAACAAGAGGTCTGGTGTGAATATCCTGATCCTGCTAACCCGAGGGCCCGGCTGGAGCCGGCCGCGTGCAAGCGGCAGCCCCGGGTCTCGCTTAGCAACAGGGCACGGAGCAGCCCGCGGCTGGCAGGGAGAAAAAAGGGTCTTTTCTTGTCGGTGAAAGATTCATCGTTGGGCTGAAAGTGGCCCCTCCCCTCTTTCAAATACTTGTCAGCAGGGAGAATACAGCTTAGATACTGGGCTGATCAGATCATGGCTAATCTGTTATTCCTGGCCGTGAAAACTGCCGGAAGACTTTCAAACAACTTCACTGGGAGCGTGTGCGGCGGGAGGGAGCGGGCAGGAGATGCCGAGCCACTGGCAGCCCCACGCCAGCATCCTGAGGGCATCCCCTGCTCTTGAGGTGTGCAGGGAGGGCAGCACTGGTCCCCCAGCCCACACTGAATGGGGCATTCTCAGTGCCATGGGCAGGGGCAGCAGAGGGGAAGGGGTAAGTGCTGACCAGCAGAACATGGGCTTTTCAAAATGTCACCGTAGTGAGAACAGGCTGCCCTGGCTGAATGGCTTTTTCTCCCAGATGAGGTGGTTTGAAGATGTTTGTCACTGTTGAAGGACTTTGGCCACTCACGTCTGGGAGCCTCATTGCTGCAGAGAGTACCAGAAAAAGATGGCCAGCTCCGAGAAAGGTGCTTTCCCCACTCTGGGCTGGATGTTTGTAAGGGAAACACGAGACCGGACAGGTCAGACAATTTGTGTACTCAGTGCCTTGCAGAAATTTCACTCGGTGGCTCAGATTCTGCTCCTGTACATGGGGGTACACCAAAGAGATGTAGCATCCTACAATATCTCCTAAATGTCCTGCTACGCCCAGCACTGAGGCAGTGTTGGTGGCCAGCCCAGGGAACAGTGGCTATGCACCCTCACTGCCAGAAATCTACTTCTGCCTACAAAACCAGGGTAGGAGGAGCTGCTTTAACCACTGCCACTGCACACACAGGTAAGATGTGATCCCCAGGCCAGGCACATGCTGCTCTGCCTCTCCCCAGATGCTCTGTATGCCCATACATCTTACTCATGCATCTTGCCCTGCTCCCTGGCTTTCCTGCTGCTGCCCTATCCTGCTGTATTCCACTAGAATGTTCCAGTCAGCTTGGCTTTAACTCTTAATCTGTCTCTTCCAGGCTCAGCAGTAGCCCAGGTTATTGTCCAGCACATGCCATGAAGATGGACCTTTGGTGGGACAGCTCTGTGATAGAGAGGAAAACTACCCTGAAGTGGCCCAAACTGATGGGAGGGGAATGGATGCCCAATGAGCCTGGGGACTGGCCTGCACCTCAGCAAGCTTCTCTTAGTCAGGAATAATTAATTACCTTCTCAAGGATCTTAGTTTCAGCCCTTCCCTGCTCATGCCCCAGCCCAGGAGAGGAGGGAGGAGGAGACGGCAGCGAAGAGGGTAGAGAATTAATTGGACATTGTGTTGGGAATCGCCTCCTGGTTGCTGTCAATCTTGGGAGTGAACAGCCTCTTGTCTCACTCAATAGGAACTTTATATGCTCCTTTAATCCTTCAGTCTGTATTGTCAGAGCTTCCCCCCTCCTCCTGTCTCTCCTTCCCACCACAGGACTTTTGATGACCCCAGCTGTCTGAGGCAATACAAAGAAGCCCCTTAACTAACACCCTGTGATCTATACAGGCAATAAAGAGGGTCCCCTTGACAAGGATTTGCGAGCAGAATATATGCAAATGCTGGGAGGTACGCGGCTGGGGAGGTGTGCCGGGAAAATCGCTGTGCAGAGGGCACGGCTCCTGGCCCTGGGGATGCCGCGGCCTGAGCGGGTGTGTGGTACAGGTGAGGAGTGGCCAAAGAAAACCAGGGCTGGCTGGGGCTGGTTGGCCATTGCACACCCTGCCGTGGGCTAAAGTAAACAGGAGGGCCCGGTTCATCAGGGCCGCAAGGCCAAGCCGTCCATGGGCACATAAATGGGGGGCTCCTGGCCCATGCCCCCCTGTGCTTTGCTCCTTGACGGCCACCTCCCGAAGTCAGGAGGCCGTGCTCCTTCCCAAATTAGCACATGAATGGGGTTAGGGGTGGGGGGGAGGTGTGAAGGGGGGCAAGCCCCCACTGTCCACTCAAGCAAACAATTTGGCTAGCAAATTGACATAATTACAAGGGACAGAGAGAAAAGAAAGGCGAGCCCCCTCCCCTGCGCTCCAGAGGGCCCGACCCCTGCCGAGTTACTTAGACCCTTTGTGTGACTCAATGCTAGGTACTGATGAGGGGACGTATGCCCTTTTCAAGGGCCCTAAGCGACCGGCTGCCCTAATCTGATTACAATTTACAGCACTCCTTCAGAAGGGCTGGAGAGGTGCTCACGCAGGCATGGACACACCGGCTCGGACACGCACGCGCTCGCTCCTGCCCGAAGGCGGCTGGGTGTGTGCGGCAAAGGTGGGAGGATGCCGCGGCAAAGGTGGGAGGATGTGCGCAGTGGCACCACGGCCAGCAGCACGTGAGCATCACCAGCAGCACTGGCAGCGTGGTGCTCAGCGTGCCAGTCGTGCGAGGTCAGGAAGGCTGAGGGCATGGCTGTGGGGACATGTGGCTTTGTATGCATGGGCACGCTGCCAGCAGCAGATATGCAATGGCCAGTGGCTGGGGTGCGCAATGAGCCCCTTTCAGCCCAAATCTGAGGTTGGCAGCATGTACGTGCTCCTGTGCACACCAACACACACGTGGGCACAGGCAACCCCCTCGTCCCAGGCAGATCCACAGATGGGGCCCCTCTTCACCAAGAGTGGGGACAGCAGAGGTGAGCAGAGGCCTTCTGCCAAAATCTCTGCAGCAGCTTGCAGGAGCAGGAATGCGAGCAAAGCCCACCACCTGCCTATTAAAAGAGGGATTAAATTATGCTGTTCCCCCCCCCCCACCTCCTCCCTTCTCTCTCTAACATCATCCCCTTGGGGAAACCACCACCTTTACATGAGATTTTCTCTTTTTTTTTTAAACTCTTTTCTGCTCCGTGCCACAGAGATCCCAGGGGATTAGCAGCCAGGCTGGGCCTTCCAGCCTCCTTGAAGGCAGGTTGTTTCAGCCAACCCCCCCCATGGGAACCTGCCCCAGGACAACTTTGGTCAATGCCTTCGGTGCTTCCCAGCCAATTTGTACCACCTAATCCCCGCGAGTATCCACGGCCCCTTTCTCACACGTTCTCCCCCCCGCAGGAGCAGCCCAATCCTCTGCTCTCCACGCTCCCCCGGTGAGAAACCCTCCGTCCACTGCTGGGGCCGCGACTGCACTTCAAACGCGCCAGCCCGATCCCGGCATTGTTTGCCAGGGAATTAAAGCTGCATGGCCAGCCCCAGCGAGTGATTTAGGTACTGAGACCAGACTGAGCCCTGCAAGAGCACAGGCAATAAAACGCTTCGCTGCCCAGCAGCCTGGGCAATTTAGGTGTCTTCCCACGAGGAGGAGGCACAGCCCAGAGGGCCAGGGGACTGAGTCAGGGCTTCTTCTTCCAGCACATGGGACAGGACCGCCTCACAGGGCTCACAAAGCTGCCCTGCCAGGGATGTGGGTTGGCCACCTTGCTGAAGCAATGAGGGTCACCCAGTCTTTGCCATTACTGAACCCCACGGACCCCTGCAAGACGCTGGGAGGAAAGACCAGAGGCCAGGAAGGCTGGACACACAGATTATCTGGGACACAGACAGAACTCAAATGGTGTGGGATGAAGGGACACCAGTCCAGTCACACAGTAAGAAATACAGTGGCCAAAAGGTCTGCTTTTGCTTTCAGACTTTTGGGGAAAAGTTTAGGACTCCCTTTTTGAAATGACATTGTCTATGGTGCCTGTCAGTAAACATCCCTGTAGTGGTTTCTGATGCACTCTCTGGATGAAGCTGTGAGCAGAAAATGGCTGTTACATCCCTTTCCCAGTGCAGAGAGGCTGGAAGGAGATCTCCCTGCTTCAGCAGGTCCCAGCACAGGGAAAACATTTGCCCTACATTTTGCCATCCCTGTCTCGGAAAAAGGATGCAGCTCAATGTATGCTTCAGCCTCTGCAGGGATCATTCTCCAGAGACCATTTCTAACCCATGTCAGACCTGCCTTTGCCTTCATAAAAGAAATATACAATACACCACTTGCTGGCAATCGGGCTGGATCTCCTGATGGCCCAGCTACAATGTTTCTGAATTTCTCCTTAGCCAATCAGCCCTTTCCCTGCATCCCACGCTGCTGCCGTGCTTAAGACCAATCCTATGGAGGATTTTAGGCCCTTTATTACTCTTTTTTTTCCAATGGCGAGGTTGTTTCAGGCCAAATGGAGGCAACATGTGTACGGGAGAGAGCGTCTCCAGTGCCTGGCTGTCCCTGTCCCCGCCATGGCAGGGGAACACAGTGTTTCGGCACCTCCTCCTCTGTCACAATGTTTTTCAGCTCCACCAAGCAAAGTGTCCAATTAGAGCAGAGCCTCTTGCTTCCATCTTTGCCGACATTTAATTAACATGCTGCTGCTGGCAGCCGCTGACAAATTCCAGAAACATGTTGTAAAGGGTTTTTGTCTTTACCCAGCATGGATAAGGGTGTCATATCCCAAGGGGATGTGAATAGCTACTTTTGACTCCCCCCTCAGGTGTAAGAATTACAGCTAGATGCAGCGAAGAGACCTATCAGCCCTCCTACTTCCTCCCCCCTCCTCTCTTTTCCTTTCCTACTCCTCATATTATATCACCTTGGAAAACATTCAGGATTTTAGGCCTGGTTTTCATCCCTGTTCCCTCCAACTCTGGCTGAAGCCTGATGGTCCAGCTAAGAGACAGGGGCTGCCCTCTTCCCATGAGAAAAGCACCAGACAGTGGAAGGAGACCTCTGTTGACACCGGAAGAAATGGATGAAGCCAAGAAAGAGGAAAGGGTCCTGTGCTGTACATGCAAATAGGGTTCCCAAGGAGCTGATGGAGGCCTCGGTAGAGCAGTTCAAGGGAAGGTGAGTGCAGAGGCCATCACTCAGAAGTGCAGCTGGACTCACAGATGGTCCTTGCCTCCACCGTGGATGGCAGGATGAGGAGAGGGTCAGCTCTCACCCCAGCATCCCCTCCTCAAAAAGAACCAGCCTGGCCCGTGCTTTCCACACGGCTGAGCCCCTGCCGTGGGGGCTCATCACCTCCTCAATTGTCATCCCAAAGTGCTAGCTCCCAAACCAAATACTCCCCAGACTGCATTATCTAACACGCTGTGCGATACACCCAGCCTGCACTGCCACCGTTCATGCCTCCACTTTGTCCCCAGAGCACCAGGAGTGTCCCAGAGCTCTGCTTTGCCCCGGGCAGCCAAGAGCTCTCTTGGCAGCTGCTGAGGCACTGGGGGGGGAGAGATGGGCGACATCCCATCCCGCTTGTCTGCTGACACAAGACAGCACAGGCCTGGAAAGAAGAACACGGCTTTATTATCTCCACGGTAGCTCGTTACAAAAGCGGCAGAGTAGGGCAGAGCCCTCGTCGTCACGCGGAGAAGACGATCCTTCGGCCCCGGCAGTGGGGCGAGGTCCTGCGGCGGGGAAGGCGGGCCGGGGCTCAGGGCGAGGCGGGCTTGTCGGGGTTGTGCATGTGGTACACGTCGTTCTCCTCGTCCTCCGGCACCTGCGGCGGAGCCCCCTGAGCCCCCGGGCCGGGCCGCGGGCCGACAGCGCCATCTCGTGCCCCCCGCCCCGCTCCCGCCCCGCGCCCCCCTCACCTCCCAGTAAACGGCGTCCTCGAAGCAGTTCTCGGCAGCGGCGTCCCCCCAGATGGGCAGCTTCAGGATGCCCCCTGGAAGAAGGCGGGCAGGCGGTGGGCAGGGGGCCGTGGGGGATGCAGGCGGGGCGCGGGGGTTCCACCCACGGGGGCAAACGCAGCCCTGGCACAGCGCTCGGTGCCGTCCCCCCAGAACGCATCCGGCCGTGGACAGGACATGGATGCCTCTGTTTCGGCTGCAGGCTGGCTCAAGCCTCCCCTCTCCGTGCTCCCCTCTCACTTACCCACAATAGCCCCCCCAGCGAATGCCATCAGCAGAGACACCACAATTCCGGCTGCCTGGAACCCTCCCTGGATACTGGGTGTCCGTGTGCGGTACACGCCGGTGAAGTCAAACGCCTTGATGAACCTGCCAAGGGCAGAATCGGTGATTGCCCTGGTAGCAGACATTCCCTGGCTCTGGAGGAACCAGGTTCCTCTTGGGAACTCTTCCCTAACCCATCCCTCTCTGCCATGGACCAGGAGAGCATCGCAATGACCAAAACACAGCTCACTTCCGTCTCTGACCCCCGGCAAAGCTTTACCAAGGAGGAGCCCAAATATAAACATGTGCTTTGCATTTCAGACTTCTAGCCTTACCTGACCCCACAAAAGAATGCAGGGGAGAGGGAGAAGCACTTCCCTCCCCATTGTGGCCCGGAATAATGCCAAACACTGTGACTCTCTATGAATCAGCTCACCAAGAGTCAGCACATAAGATGAGGCCACAATTCAGTAAGCCAAACACAGTCAGTGCGCCCCATGTTTTTGAGGGACAACTCTGGGCAGCTCTGAACTACTAAAAAAAGCTGTTAATTGCTTCCTGCTCCCAGCCCACAGAGCTTCAGGTAAAATTTTTCTCAGGGAAGATTTTTAAACCATCTTACCCTTCCTTTCCATATACATCCTCCGTGGCTGCAGCTGCTGTGATGGCCCCCACAATGCCCCCAATAAGGCCTGGCATGGCATGGAGGTTGTGGATGCCACATGTGTCCTGAATGTGCAACCTAGATTCCAAAAAAGGCTGAGGGGAAGGGAAGTAGAGAGAGATCAGGGAGTTGAGCGTGGCCCTGGAAAGGATTACTTCCTTCCATGGAGGACTGGGATAAACAGAGAAATAGGAGAGATATTGTGTCCCATTAAAGGGTTAAAGGCTTGTAGACAAAAATGTGAGCCAAGCTCAAGATAAACTAAAAACATATCCTCCAAACACACTCCTGCTGGGAGTCTGAAACTTCCTGAGCATTTTGGGGCAGTAAAAGGAGACAGAAGTGCATCTCATAAGGTATTCTGGAAAGCAGGAACCACCAAAGGGAAGTGAAGCCATTTCTGGTCTCCTCAGCAGGAGCAGGGCTGCAGACCCCTCGAGCAGCACTCACCGTGAAGTAGACATACCCCACCGTGGACACGATGCCAGAGAGGGCCCCGACAATGAGGGAGCCGTACGGAGTCAGCATCATCTCAGCGCTGGTGCCCACGGCCACGCCGCCGGCCAGCGTGGCATTCTGGATGTGCACCTGCAGAAGCAACCGCTCTGCCTTGGCATCTCAGGGACATTGCAATTGCTCAGGGATGGTGCAAATGGCAAAGTGGGAGAATCAGCTCTGAAAATGTTTCCAGAGGAAGTATCAGGGCCCATTTTCCTACTGGGTGGTGAAAAACAAGAAAAGAACAGGCAGCTTCTGTCTGTAGCACAGGTGCACATAGACTCCCACTCCCCGTACCACACACGTTCTTTGCATCCACAGATATGGGTGGGGAGTTGTGATGAGATGGAAATTGTCTCACCCGTGTGTCATGCAAGCTCTGCTGTCACAGAGACTTGTCACCCACACATCTAACACGTACAAGTCAGCCCCCCGATTGCTCACGAGCTGCTGCACAGGCCTCCTTTGATGGGGAGTGCTGCCAAAAAGGGCTCTGCAACACACCCAGCAGAGCAAGTCCAGGCCCTGCTGTGACTTGGGTCCACCACAGGACCATCACTCCACACCTCAAGCCCTGCAGGACCCATTACCACTTTCTTATTCAATATAGCCTCAGGGTTTCTGCCTGGATGCTGGTTTCACCATCATGCCCTGAAATCCTGTGTTTGTTCAGCAAAGCACAAATGCCAATTGTTTCCTGGACCCCTGATCAACCTCATTATACATCCCCTGGGCAGTGCAGGCCTCTCTGCTCCCATCTTACCATGTCAAGCTTGCCCTTCTTTTGCAGCATGCTGGAGAAAGCCATGGTGGTGAGGACACAGGCGGCGAGCGAGCAGTAGGTGTTAATGGCAGCCCGGTGCTGGGCATCGCCGTGGTCAGAAATGGCTGAGTTAAAACTGGGCCAGTACATCCACAGGTACAGAGTACCTGGTAGGGCAGATGGGATGAGGAAGAGAAAGGGAAAAGAGAGAATATAGGGATTGGAAAAAAAAAAAAAAACTCTAAAGAAGATATTGCAGCATAGGGGGAAATTACATCCCATAGTCCTGCTTCCCCACGCCCCACACAATGAGAGCATCAGGAAAGGCGGGCAGAGAAAGGGAACCAAAATGCATCCTTGTCTTCCTAGGCACCATCTCAGCCCAGCCACTGAGGAAGGGAGCTGACCTCTGGGATACAGAGCTTCTCAGCTCCAGATCCTGGTCTGTGTTTTCCAGAGACGCAGGAGGGACCAGCCCTGTGCAGCTGAGTGGTCCCCATGCAGCAGCACCCTGAGATGAGGGCTGACTCACCGATCATAGCAAAGAGGTCAGAGTGGTACACGGAGCCCTGCTTGTCCTTGCTCTGCTCCAGGTTGGGTCTGTACAGGATCCGTGTCACCGTGAGGCCAAAGTAGGCTCCAAAGGTGTGAATGGTCATGGAGCCACCTGCATCCTTTACCTGCAGCCATGGGAAACAGAGGTTTGCTTCTGCAATTGCCACTCATTCTGGAGCCGAGGCCTGATTTGCATTGGGCCCAGCTTGTGTGCACACTTGACAGAAGGATTCAGTGCCCCTGAACTGCCAGGGAGATCTTCTCAGGGAAGTACGACCCACTGCNTGTGTGCACACTTGACAGAAGGATCCAGTGCCCCTGAACTGCCAGGCTTACGTGTAAAACCACAGAAGATCTCCCTTCTCAGGGAAGTACAACCCACTGCCCTCTCATTCACAATCTGCCCACTTTTGCTGCCTGAATTCTTGCATTTTAAATGCTTATGAAGGCAGTGGCTTGGTGGAGCCATAGAAAAGGAAGACAGTTTGGAGAGGTGGAGGGAGGAGGGAGCAGAACAAAGCAGGTACTACCTAAAGCCTTACATGGAGAAGGTTGAGGAGGATGTATTCATTCACTGAAAAGAGTGTGACTTGAAACAAAGTCATGACAAGGAGCTGTATGGGGCTGGTTTTGCCCAGGATGGCCCCAAAGGCGATGCACACAGAGCCCACGCAGAAATCAGCATTGATCAGGCTGGAAAAGGGGAAGGAAATTAATGGTTTAACAAGGAAATATTTTTCTATAAATCACTCTCACGTACCCCCAGCTCTAGAGATCCCACCTGAAGACAAAGAAGTGATTAGGAGACATCCCTGGATTTCCCACTGATCTTCCTCCCACCCTCACAGCCCCACATTATTCAGGTAATGTGGATGACACGTTCTCAGCACTGCCATCACGGTGCCTGGCTCAGCACTAAGGGCTGACACTCATCTCAAGTTTCCCTTTGAGCAGCACCACCACAATGGCAGCTACCTTTGGACTAAAAGATGGAAAGCAAGTGGAAGAGTGTGGAGGGAAAACAACAGCTTGGAGACTGATTTGTATTTGACATAACTGAGGGACTGGTGTTGCCAACCACTTGGCTCTCATTCCAGCTCTTCCACTGGCCAGACCAGAGGTGCCATCCCAGAGCCCAAGTCCTCCTTACTTCTCCACTCCAATGAGGATCTTCCCATCCTTGAAAGAATGGAACCAGCCTTGCATCAGGAGAGCCCACTGGATCCCAAAGGCAGCAAGGAGGAAATTGAAACCCACAGCTCCGAATCCATAGCGCTTGAGGAAGGTCATGAGGAAGCCAAAGCCCACAAAGATCATCACATGGACGTCCTGGAAAGCTGTGCACAGGAAAGGGACTGTCAGCTCTGTGAGGACAGCAGGGCTGCAAGTGCCACGTGCACTTGGTGTTCAAAAGAAACTAACTACATGAGTAGCAGTAGGGGGGAAATTCAAGAGCAAATGTGTGCTTGCCTCATGTGCCCATGTTTCTAAGCCTGAAAATGGCTCAGCTTTTGGAAAATAGCTTTTGGTTAAAAGGCTCAGCCTTTAAAGTAAATGTTTACTAAAAGCTTGTGCAAAAGAAGACCTGAGAGTAATGGAGTGTACAGAGGAAAGCACTTTTCTATTCAGATTGTTTTTTTCTCCTTTTGTAAAAAACTCAAAAACACCATGTAAAATGAACAGTAAAGTTTTGTTAAAACACGTAAATGGTTGTTTTGGGTAGGTCCATTCAGTGTAGGGTCCTGGTGATGGCTCAGAGCAAGGAGAGCACAAGAACAAGGAAAGTTTACAAATGTATTTTTAAATGCTTTGGAAATCAGCGGCAAAATACCCTTGAGGCGAGAAACCCACCCTGTGAGATTTTTAGTGCTTAAACCAGAGAGACCCAGTTCTTCCCACTAATGGTCAGACCTGCTCACCTGAGCCCCTCAGATGCCCTTCCCCGGGGGAAACCAGATCTGTGTGAGCCTCTTGAAAGCCCTTCTTGGTGCAATAAACCTGCTGTACTTTTTTATGCTGCACATTTCTATCAGATAAGCATTGCTTTGTAATTAAGTGAGCTGAAACGCTTGCATACTTACAAATTGAGCCATGCAAACCCTCACGCTGCAGGCCACTCAGCCAACAGAATAAACAGGAGACCCAAGGCTGGGATCCCCTCTGGGAACCTCCCACCAGCAAACCCATGCTGCAAGAGCAGATAAATACAGAGTGATGGAGCTAATCCAGAATGTTCTGCATTTTGCAGTGCACAAATCATTATAGCCACTATATCCAGAAAAGCCTGTGCACTCAGAGAGGGTGTAAGCTCAGGGCGAAGGAAATTCTGTGGCTGCAAGTTTGCTGTACCCCGAACCTGTGCTGAAATCCATCAGCCCCTGGTCCATTTCCACAGGACTTGTGTCTGCTACTGCCACTCAGGGCTGGAGAAGATTTGTGTGAAGTGCAGCTCTGCACAAGCTGAGAGTTTTGTCCTTTTGTGCTTTAGAAGACTTTGCAACTTGTTTAAGGATGAGCATTTGGATAGGCTTAAACCATCTAGTGCCATGCTAATCTGATTGCTTTTAAACAATGCCCCCCATGCCTATGAAATCACTCTTTAAAGAGGAAGATGAGGTCTGCAGCTGGCACTGTTCAGCAGAGGTTACTTCCAAAGCACTTCTCCACATGTCCTAAGAACCAGTCTTACTTACTGTGGTTTTACCACACAATCCCATAGATCTTCCCTCTGCAGCTCTATTTATTTCCCCTTTCTCTTTTCCAGTGTAAGCAGCACAATATATAGCTAGATTTATCTGTGCCATTTGCATTATATATTCATTCTGTCATCCTAAAAGCAGAAATACACAGTTCAGAGTTAAAGTTGTGGACTGCATGCCTTTCAAAAGCCTAGAGGATCGAACTGTGTGTTAGACCCTGTATGAACTCAGGAGGAAGAGCAGATCTTTCTTTAAACCACACCCAGACTAAAACCTTTTACTAACCCTTGCCTTTGTTTTCCCTTAGTAAGAATAACATTGTTATCACTCAGAGGCAGCACAGGCATTGTCGTGCCCTAAAGGTTTTGTAAGCCTGCTTTTGTGGCAGGACAATTGCTATAACTACCAAGGATAAGTGTTTGGGTTTGGGAATGCTCTCAGGGACAAAAAGTCTCATTTCTTTTCCCCTAGAGAGCGGATGAGTCACTGATTACTGAGCATCCATGTGCAATCCAAAATGAGACGGGATTGTCACACTGACTGGACCTGGCAATGGGCACAACTGACAACAGCCACATATTGGCTTCCTGAAACCAGGACAACTTCCTTCTGCCTGCCTGGCTTGAAGGACCTGTTTGTTTGTCACTCCCATCCCTCTGCCACTGCAGACAGGTGCTGTGGACAGCAGTGGTGGCAGATATGTTTGTACAAATGATCTTCGGGTGTTCAACCACCACATTCTTCTGAGCAGCACTGGATGCACACCAGGATTAAAATTCCAGGGCTTGGCCACCTTGTCATGTTTGTCCATCTTTGCAGAGAGAGCATATTTCTGATTAGATAAGGAAGAAAGAACAGCTGTGCTTTTGGGCACGTGAGCCCTTCCTCAGGTCTGAAACAGAAACGTAATTCCAAGCTAAACTGAGCAGTTGCCCTTAGATTGATTTAGTTGTGTTGAATCCATCCTGCCATTTGAGGGGGAATATTTGGCACAGCAGAGCAGGAGTGGGATATGAGGACAGAAGAGATGTCACTTCCTTAGCTCCTACACATTTCTTCTTGGACTCCTGATGTCCTCCCAGCACACCAGTGACAAGAGCAGCCCTCAGGCACTGCTGCTGCTTCAGGACAACCCGTGCGGGGCTGGTCCCAAGGGCAGATGTCCAGGGAGAGCCCCGGGTAACCACGACCCTACATGAACCTGGAGGCTGACTGAGCAGCGGGTTTCTGGAAGCAAATCCTTTTCTGAACTAGCTAATCCTCAGCAGCCACAGGTTGCTATAGCTCCTTTGATTTAGCAGGTGTTTTTAATGGAAATGTTCTAAATAGATGCATGACTCAGGCCTGTTGCTTCCTTGGAAACAATTGCCTACAGAAGCAGCCTGTTCTGAAAGGCTCACAAAGATGACCAGCCCTGGAGATCAAAGCCACCCAAAGGCACTGCCTGGCCAGAAGAGCTTTAACCTTCTGAATAATTTCTGTGTCACTACAATGCAGAGACCCAGGAACCCTGGGCACCTGGCAGCTTAGAGGACTCAGGTACTGAAATGCCAGTAGCGAAAGGGTAATTCACGAGTGAGGGGGTGGACAGAGGAAGAGGAGGAAGATGTCACAGGATCTCGACAGCCGTTCCTCTGTGTGCACAGAAAGGCTTGCTCTGATCCAGAGCTGAGGGAGGGGGCAGCAAGCTGAAACTTGCAGAGTGTTGGGAACACGTCAGCCCTATTCCTGGAAAAAAGACGTCATGATACCCTGCTGACAGAGCCCCAAGGCTCCAGAGGGCCATGAGGCTTTTCTCCTGCTCTTTGGTGAATCCCAAGCTAGCCTCAAGGCAAGAGCACGACTTTCTAGCACTTGGCAGAGATAGCGCCTCTGCCAGGCTCTGCCACAGCACAGGATGGGATGGGATGGGATGGGATGGGATGGGAGATGGGATGGGATGGGATGGGATGGGATGGGATGGGATGGGATGGGTTGGGATGGGGACCAGCCAGCACAAGGATCAGGCTTCCAGAATACTCACAGGGGTATCGGAAATAGAAATCGTTCTCTATGTCACTGGTCAGGTTCATCTCTTGTTTCTCCTCCTCCCAGTGTGCATCAGCTTCGGTGCCGAAGCGCACGAAGACCCCGAAGAGGACGATCATGGCTGCTTCCCAGAGCAGGCACACGAGCGGCAGCCGCCAGCGCATGTACGTGTTCTTTGCCATGTCTTGGTGCCTCGGCTGCTCCGTGCACAGGGCTGCCCGGGGGACTGTGCCAGCCCGCGTCCCCCGCGCCCACACGAGGCCAGGCACATATATAGGTCAGAGAGGGCGAGGTGGGGCCCAGGGAGGTGCCTCCGGCAGGATCACGTTTCAGAGCGCTGGAGGTTCAGCGGGGTTGTTCCTCTAACCCACCTTCCTCCCTGGAGGAGGGACAGGCTTCAGCACCTTTCCTCCGAACTGCTTCGAGCACCTTTGAGCCCTGCCTCCACCGGGACAAGCAGATGTGGAGGCCAGTGTGACTGGGGAGGGGAGCCAGCGTGGCCGGCCCCCTGCTCTGCCCAGTCCCACACCCCTTCCCTGCCCCGGCAGGAACACCCTGATCCCCGCTGTCCCCTCCCTCCCGGCTCTGGTGCTCCCCTCACCCCCTCCCCAGCTCTGAGAGCACCCTTCCCCAGCTGGCACTGGGGGTAAAGGCAGGGTGCTTTTTTGGAAAAGCAGCTGAGGTGCAGAACAGGAGGAAGAGGAA
Organism: Bombycilla garrulus; assembly: GCA_013400315.1. Lineage (NCBI taxonomy): Eukaryota > Metazoa > Chordata > Aves > Passeriformes > Bombycillidae > Bombycilla > Bombycilla garrulus. The sequence goes on along the minus strand of VXBU01000360.1, from coordinate 257,942 downwards.
GGTGTTGCTTCACATCAGGTACCAAGATCCTGCATGAGTGCAGAGGCATGTGATGGCCCCACCAAAGCTGTGAGGATTTTCAAGGGACACATGTTCCATGATTTCCCAAAGTGATTTACCCAGAGCATCCTCCTGGCAAGGCAAACTGAGCTGGGGCTGCATAACCAGGGCAATATTGTGAGATGGTGCTGGAGGCCTAAACATCCCCTCCTCTGGTATGGTTTTCCTTAATTAACAAACATAAACACAAAACTCCATTTTCCCTACTGTTTTGAATTATGTGCTCTTTCCCCAAAGAGCCGGGCAAGTCCTTCAAACGGATGCCAGCTCCTTCCTCTGCCTGCAGATCCCTGGGTTGCCTGTCAGTCTTCAAGAGATGAAAGACTGCAGCCCAGGCGAGCTGCCCAAATTTGCTGATGGCATCTAATTGTGGCCCGCGGGCTGAGCAAGCAGCTCTGATTTTGGTGTTGATTAGGCAATAATTTGAGTTTATTATTTTTTCTTGTGTGCTTTCTTCACAAAATGACAGATGGCAGAAAAATGCTGTGGATGGTCTTGAAGAGACTGACGGCCACACAAAATCATTCTCCAACCTCATTTGAACCCCGTGCAGGCAGCAGAAAAGTCCATCTGCCTTAGCCCTTACCCTGCATGAGCAGAGCTCCATGTGACTGGGGTCACTTTTTGGGGACACCTAAAGCAAGTGGATGTTGCTGTTGCCTGAAGGGCGAGCTCCCCCTTGAGCAATGCTGCTCAGGGTGTGTTTTTGGGTCTCCCATTACACAGAGTTTCTGCAGGGCCATCTCAGCTGTACACGCTGGGATACAAAAGATCTCCAGCTAGAAAGAAGTTGAAATCCCCAAACAATACCCGATCTCTCCTTGCTGGAGCACTGTTGACAGTTGCACGTTCTTGTGCCAAGGACGTGGTAAGACCGGTATTCTGCCCTGCCCTAGAGCAGCCCTTGGACACCTCGGTGAAGGCAGCACAGAGGAGCCTTTTAAAACAAAAGGGAACATGCTTAGGTGCTGTAGCCACCAGCAGCTACACTTTGTGATTACTCTAGCAAAAGAGTAACTGCAGAGCTTTTCTCATCTATGGCACCTCTGAAATGGCAGGGTGTCCAGAAAAGCAGCTTGCAAAGCCCTCGTGCAGACCCCAGAGGCAGCAGTTCTGTGCCACCTGTTGTCCCCAGCCCCTCTCCCCATGTGTGGAGGCCAGGAACAAAGGCTAATGGCTTTTCTGCTGGCCTGATAGTCTCACCTTGCTGCACTGCCTGGCACTGCCCCTCCTTATCCAGCTGCACATCAGCACTTTGTCACTGCAGTCCCATCAGGGCTGGCATGCTCCACTGGCTGGCTGTGCTGTGAGAGCCCATTAAAGGACCAGCTTCTCTCCAGGCTCCTTTTCAGGGCCAGGATAACACTGGGAAAGCTGATGGGGCTGTGCCAGCACATGTACCCGCAGCAGTGCTGGCAGAACACTTCCTGTGATGGATAGATCACCATTGCATCCACCCCACAAGGTACCCAGCTGTGTGGCAGGACACACAGGGCAGGTTTCACCACACCTCAGTGACAAATATCAGTGTGCTTAAATGTCCTGTTGGAAACTTCAGGCTGGTGTGAGCTTGCTCCACCACAGAATTTCACCCATTATGTCCAGCCACAAGGTTTCCCCAAAAGAATCACTGGGATGATGCTGGGAGAGAAGGAACATTTGCCTTTCTGCTTAAGAGATGGGGGACCAGGTCTGGCAGTGGCCAGGTCTCAGTTACCTCAGGTGAGGGCTGTACAGTGCTGGTCCCAGCTGGGTCTCTCCCAGTTTCTCACTTTTACGAGCACTAAATATATTTGAAAGATGTAGAGACAAAAATCTAAAGCACAGAAATCCCTCCCTCTTGCCTGGAGGCCTTGGGGCAGCTTGGATAGCAGGGAATGGGTGCTCCCCAGAATCAGTGGTCAAAACAGCCTCTATCAGCAGCCTTTGGGCACATGGGGTGGAGAAGGCACTGCAGAATGAGGATTTGGAGAGTCTTGGAAGCCTTGATGCAGCACAAGTAAATCTCTGGGAACTGCCCAGTATCAAAGGTGACTTTTTCCTTGTACAGGTCCTTGAGGAGTGACCTGAAAGCAAAGCATCTGAGTCAATACAAAACAAAACTTTTTTTCAGGCTGGCTCAACAGAAAGGCAAACAAACTTTCCACTGGGACAGGACAGAGTGGTGGTATGAGGGGACATCAAACAGTTCACTTAGGTCTGGGCTTTCTCATCCCTTTTTTCAGCCTCCACCACTAAGCATCCCTTGGAGATAAATGTTGGAAATGGAACAAAATAAAGTGAGACTTTTATTAGTTAAAAAAAAAAAATCTTATCTGGATCGAAGCGACAACCACACATGAGCCAAATTCACAAATAATTTTCCTTGTGCCCTCTCCTTCCTCCCAAGAAACAGCATTTATCAGCAAGTAAATGATTGTCCAGAGAGAACCCAAGGACAGTTTGAGAGGGAAGTTGGTGTCCTTGTGGAACAGGCAGAGAGGGCAAACATCTGTAAAAGCAGCACGAACAGGGGACAGCACAAGAAACAGAGGTGTGAGCAACTCTGGCTGTCACACTGGGAAACACCATCACCTGGGCTCAGCCAACAGCTCTGCTGGCTTTCCCAAGAGTTGGACAGGCTTCCAGAACAAATAGACTGTAGTGGGCAGGAAAGGAGTTTGAGTAGCTAGCTAGCAGCAGCTCCTGGGTTGGAAGCTGTCAGACTTTGCTGGGAAACTCCCCTTTGCCCTGGGTTTGTTTCGGGTCCCAGGTGCACTGTGATAAGGCAGGTTTTGGTCACACTCTGCTAAATGTCCTCAGCGGGCTGCTGGGACAGATGCCAGTGGCTGCACGATGGCAGTGACACAGTGTGGTTGGCTCCTCTTCAGGGCTCAAACAGCAGAGTGACGTCGAGCAGCAGGAGATGCCAGCCCCCGGCCAGGAGAAGGGAGCCTACATCCCCAGGGCTGCAGGCTGCCCCCTGCACTTCTCCAGGGAGACCTGTTGTCCTTCTCTTGCTCTTGGTGGCAGGTTGCTCCTGCCCACCCGAGTGGATCAGCTCCACGTTCCAGCTCATTAAAGGCCCTTGTGTTCACAGTCACCAGCAGAGCCCCATGGGTGGCTCGGTGCCTGCTTGTCTTTGTTGCTCTATAAATACAACTGGCTGCTGGTGACACTGGCTTGGGCTGGGGTATTCAGGCTCTGGAGGCGAGGGTGGAGCGGACACCTGCTTGGCTCTGCTCTCTGGGGACTCCTCTGCCCTCACCCCTTGTGACCACACCGTGGGGCGAAGTGTGCTTCCAGCCCTGCAAGGAGGGGATGTTCCCGGGCAAGGCAGCTGATGCCAAGCCAGGGTCTTTGTCCTCCTCAAGCGCCAGCCCCTGTCCAGGTGCCGCGGCCCTGCACCTTTTCATAGAGTCGTCAAGTTTGGAAGAGACCTTTACAGTCAAGTCTAACCATCAACAGAGCATTATCATTGTAACCCCTAAACCACACTGCCCAGCGCCAGGTCCAGATGCCTCCTGGACACCTCCAGGGATGGTGACCCCACCACTCCCCTGCCCAACCTGTTTCAATGCCTGACAACCCCAACAGTAATTTATTTCTTTTTTTTCAATATGTAATCTGAATTTGAATCCGAATTTTACCCGTACGGGCCCTGGGCTGTCCCTGCTGTTCCGCAGGGAGGCTCGGGGAGGAGGAGGAGGAGCCGCGTGTAGGCAGGACTTTCGGGCAGGCTCTGTGCCGCTGTCCCTGTTCCTCCTGCCCGCGGGCGGTAGCGGGAACGGGCAGGTGCGGACCTCTAGCGGCACGGGAGGAGCGTGCCGGGGCAGGGCCGGTGTCCGGGCCGGTGTTCCGCCCGATGTTCCGCCCGGTGTCCGGGCCAGCCCCGCGTCCCGCCCGCTGCTCGGCGAGCGCGGCCATCGCCACCCCCGTGACGTCATACCGCACGCCCAGTGACGTCACAGTCACGCGCGCCCTGCCGGCTTTAAATTTTAAACCAGTGGCGGCGCCCAATCGGTTCGGTCCGCGCGCTGGCCCCGCCCTGCCCATCGTCACTGCCTCCCGCCAATGGGATGGCAGCGCTCGTCGCGCGGCCGGCCAATCAGCAGCGAGCATCCCTCTTCCGCCGCGCCGCTCCGCCCCCCTCGCTTCCCGTTCTCCGCCAATGGAAGAGGGAGGCGCCGGGAGTGGGCGTGGCGGGCTCTCAACGGCAGCCAATGGGGGCCCGCGCGAGGCGAGGGCGCGAGTGGCCGTACC
>VXBU01000360.1:224875-253632 GCA_013400315.1 Bombycilla garrulus | reverse complement strand
GGGTTCCGCCCGCCGGGGCCCCGCGCCTGGGAGCGGTTCGAGGAGGAGCTGGCGGAGCGGCTCGGGGCACGGGCCGCCGCCGTCCTGCCCGGCCCTGCGTCCCGCGCCGCCCTCACGCACAGCGGGCTCAAGGAGACGCTGCTCGACTTCCAGTGGGACCGCCCGGAGATCGCGTCCCCCGCCAAGCCGCTCCGCAGGAGCCGCAGGACGGGGCTGGCTGTCCGGGAGCCTCCGGAGGCACCGCCCGAGGGCTTCGTGAACGCCGTGTTCGTGTTCTCCCCCTGCCCGCACTCGCGGAGGGAGCTCTGGCAGTTCGTGTCGGGGAACGACGCCCCCTCCTCGCTTGGAGAGCCGCCCACGGCGCAGGAGGTGGCGGAGAAACTCCTGCCCAAGAGCGTCCAGGAGCTGCTTGTGGAACAGAAAATCACCTTGTTCTGGGTGGACACTGCCGACTGGGCTCAGGTAACGAGGTTGCACCGCGCGGCTTTCAGCTGTGAGCGTTAGCGGGACATGTGCCACGCTGCTTTCTGGCATGAGTAATCTTTGGGTGGTAGGGAACCACGCCAAGGTTCAGTTAGTGCCACATAATCTTCAGCAAGGAGCTGAAATCTGGAGTGGGATCGTCCACGTGGAGGCTGAGATACATCTGCCTTGGAGTAGCTGTGCAGTAGCTGTTTGGTGGGGTGTCTTGTGCTTTGACTTAGACGGGTGTTACAGCTGTTCAGAATTGCAGATAAGCAGCCTCATCATTCAGGTGTGTAGATACCAAATTAAAAAATAGCTTGAAAAAATTGCTAGCTTTTAATTCACTGGGAATAGTATTTTCTTTGTTAGATTCCTCTGAAGGCTGTTAGAATCCATAAAAACACTCAGAAAGTACAGTGTTTAGATGCTATGGATATGTTCCACATGCCAGCTTTTCTGAAAAAGTGCAGTCTTTATTTGTTTGCATGAAAACTCTCACTGCCAACTTTTATGTGAGGCCTGTTACTTTTATTTCAGCTGATCGAATGCCCGGATCATGGTGGCTACTGGACGATGTCTGAAGTGATTAGTCAGATGGGAGGCACCATTTTGCCAGCTGAAACGTTGGTGTCCTGTTGGAGTCACCCCCGGGCAGATGCTGCTCCTGGCTCCCCTGGAGACTCGTCCCCAGTGCCACAGGCTGTGCCTTGGGCCACGCTTCTGCCCCTGGATGCCACCTTGAGCTGTTTGTTCTCCAGGCCATCCGTGTACCGATCAGTGTTTCCGCAGCAAGAGGGAACGTTGTTTCTCAGTATGCCTGGTAATGCAAAAAATGAAAAATATAGATGTGTGTGGTAGTAACTGGTCTCTTAGGCAGGGTCCTTGATGAGATTCCCGTGTGTGTACAAGTAACTCCACATGTTTTGAAGCTTAGGTGTTTTTCTTTTAAAGTTCTGCTCTCCTTTCTCTGAGATGAGGACTGTGAGCTATGTTTCTGATTTAGCCTCTTCAGTTTGCCATGCTCCTAGCAGTTTGGATGAGGAGCTATTTGCTGATCCCACCTTACAGAGATGTACTCCCTTTTCTCATGCAATTATTCAATTTAGCTAAAATAAGAACACAGATTAAAATCCCCTCCCAAAGAAAATAGAATAGCTTTAAAGCAGCATGCAGTATGCATGTGGCCTTTCCATGCACTCAGCTCCTTGGGGTTGTGGGAAGGAGGTCAGCTCTGTAACACACTTCCTTTAGAGTATATTCCCTGCTTAATCTTGGATCTCACTTTTTTGACATTGAAGTTGTCTCTTCACCTTGATGGAAAAACCTTTTTTACTTGCTTTCAGACATTTTCTTTATCCTATGTTTGCACAGGTGGGACGAAGCAGGAAAGCTGTGCTGTGATCCTGGTACCTCTTGCCATGAGCCAAAGACAACTGCAGTGTCCAGTCAGTATCTTCTTGAAAGGAAGCTTGACAGGTTGGAGCTTGGCACAGGCTGGCCACTTCTTCACAGAGAGCTGGATACTGCAGAGCTCACAGGCTGAGCAGGGACAGTGTAACAGGTCTCTGTTTCATCAGCTCTTGAGGAGTCTGGTAGCAGAAGGACTGCACATGGTAAATCTTCCTCTTTGCCTTAAACTGATACCTGCTCTGAAATGAACTGTGACAAAAGGGGTGGCAGTATCATGTTGTGAAGACAATGATAGACATTGCACTGCAAATTGCTCATTTAAAGCCAAATTCAGAACAATTTTTTTGAGATCATGTAACTCTATAACCTGCTTGTAGAGTATCCATGCTCCTTAGGACTCTATATTTCTAGCTAATGTAAACTCTTTTCTTTTTCCCTTTTTTTTTTTCCTTTTAAAATGCAGATTGCTGAAGTATCTCTGTCTAAAAGTTGGTGCCCCTGCACTGCTGTTCTGTCACCACTTTCTGAGGATACTGCAGTTCTGACTGTGCTTGGTCCTGAGAAGACTGCTGAAATTCAGGGATGCAGCCTTGAAGGAGCTATAGTGGAAGACTCTCCCCAAGACTGTGACACTCACCTGCCAGAGATTGTGAATAGTGTATTGAGTAAAATTGACATGTCAGTGGAAGATTCTCTGGCTAGTCTGGGTAGGTGTCAGGAAGTGCAAAACTCACCATCTTTTGATGATCTCCAGACCTGCAGTGGAAAAAAATCTAAAATTAATTATTTTCTCCTTGAGGAGTCTCATTTTTGGGGCTTGTTCATTTTATCATCTGTAGCTAAGGCCTTGTGATGTGAGGCAGAAAGAAATCTGTATGAGTGTAGCTTTCTGTTTTATTGACAGAGTATTAGTTTCCATTAGCTTGCAGATAAAACACATGTGCCTGAGGACATGCTTTTAGACAGAGGCTTCCTAAAATGTGTCACATGGGCCATCCCTGGCCAGTAAAGCCTTTGGGTGGGACTGCAGCGAGGAGGCTGCTTTTACACCTGTGTTTCGTGTTAGAGGGAATCTTATCTTGTCATGTACTGGCTATGAAATTGTATCTCTAGGATCAAAGGTTTGCAGACCTGTGTCTTAGAGCTTCTGTGAAGGCTGGGACCTTCTGCCACTTCATTTAGTTCAGCTTTTCTGATTTTTGGGTGTGTGTGTCTGCTTACAGGAGAAGAGACTGCAGTGCCAGAGTGGGTGCAGCGGGAGCTGTCCCACACAGGGGGCTGGCATCCTTCAGTGCTGGAAGCGTGGTATCCTGCATCCAATGCTTGTGGAGCAAGCTCGGATCTCATGGAATCATTCAGGTATTTTTCTGGATGTCTCTGAGCAATAATGAAGAATTTTTTCTTCCTGTTTAGGGAGTATGGCTGTAGCATTGCTTAGAGTTCTAGAATTAAGTGCTTCTCTACTTTTATTTCTGTACTCATTTTACTGGTGGCTTGTGTCTTGGTGGGGTATATAGATAAAAGAAACTGGGAACAGGATGCTTGGCTATCAGTTTGCATGGACTAAAATCTTCATAGTTGCAGGAGTTATAAAGGTCACTTAAAATGACCTCAAGCTACTTGGGAAATGACAAATTTCAGCTTTTAGGGGATGGTAAGATCCAGTGCAAGATACTGAGGATGTGGTTGTGTTCTCACTGTCGGTGTTTATTTGGAATGAATGAGCTTGCTTTCTTCAAAGAGCTTAGTGAGTGAAACAAAAGAGCCTAATGCAGGGTAGTTTAGAGAACACAAAGCTGCTCATTTAGTTTTGTGGTACAGGTCAGTGCCATATCCATTGTACATTAATGTAATGCTCGTTTCCAGCATTTTAAGAATGTTTGGGTTTTCTGCATCTCCTAAGTGTGTTAGGGGGAACAGGTGCTGGAAGAGTTACAAGTGTGTGCTGCTTGCACTCTATTGCTGCAGACTGGAATCTAGAAAAACCTTGTTTCTGTCCACAGGAAAGAAGGCATATGCCTTCAACTCCCTTCTTTTTCTGATAATAGTATTGTTCTGTCATATAGGCTCCTGCAGGTTCCTTGTGCTAATGGGAAGGGTAATGCAGACCAGTCTGTTGTGGAGCTCTCAGAAAGTCTATGTGAGATGTACCAGAAAAAATTCAGTGAAACCTCTGCTGCAGCTGGACCAGGAAATAACAAAAAAAGACGTATGTATACTTTGGGAATATGTGTGCATATTGTCAATGAAAGGTGATGCATGAACCCCAGAGATCTGTACTCTAAATAATTGCATGCTTTAGATTTTTTTTTTTATTTAGGGACAGTCTCATTTATATATTAGTGTTAGGTTTGTCCTGTAGTAGAAGCCCAATTACTATAATTCAAAGCTGTGCAGGGACTGAGAGAGCTGTTAAAAGCAGCATGCAGAGCTCTGCAGTTTAATTAGCTGTTGAAACAGGGACTGCTCTCACTACTAGTAAATACTGCAACCTCTCAATTTTGCTCTACTTAGAGAAATAAGACACGTTCTCCTAGAAGAGTTTAATCATTACATTTCTCTGCATTAACCACAGTTGACTTTACCCTAGCCTCATATACCTGCAAGTCCTGCTCTGTCAGCTGTTTCTATTTCTGTGACATAAGATTGCTGCCTATATATATAACTTCTGATTAAACCTATGTAAGTTCTTATGCAGAGCAACATGCACCTGCCTTTTTATTTGGAAAAGCAGCTGCCTGCTGTGCTGCCTGTATGTTGATTTCATGAAGAAATACCAACCTTCTGGCTGAAGTTTTCCTCTAGGAGGTTACTAAGTTCACAGTAATACAGAATTCAGTGTTGTTCTCCGCTTTGGATGGAGTTCCTGCTCCAGTGTTCCTGATGGTAGAACTCTCTCTTGTGGCATTGCAGGTGGGCTTCCCCGAACTCCAGTCAGGCAGAAGATGAAGACTATGCCCAGATCCCTGCAGATGCTCAATGTAGCAAGACTGAATGTAAAAGCTCAGAAGTTTCAACCTGATGCTGTGCCACCAGCAATGAATGAGAAGGTTCCACAGAAGCTTTTAGCAAAAAGATTGGATGAAAAGGAGGAAGGAAAGGCAAAAGCACTTAAAATATCAATTGGTGTGTGTTAAGTTCTGTTATCTTTCTGTCCTGATACATCCCATATGAACTCTTGATATCCTGATGTAGGAGTCATAGAAGATTTTTATGGAAGGGAGAGCAAAGGATAATAATTGAGTATTCTGTACCAAGAGACAGATCAGTTTTTCAGTTTCTGTATCTTCAGCATGGCAAAGAGTAGTCATTTTACTCCCACCCTTCTGCCATTTAGTTTCTGATTCTTTACAAACTGGTGTTATAGCTGCTTCTGAGGTTAGTTTGTTGCCTTGTATCCATCTGAAAAAAAGCAATAAGGATTTACTTTTAAAAATTTGTTAACCAAAAGAAATAGAAAGGGAAGCACTCATCAAGGTATACCCGGAAATGTAGTCCTGTTTACTAATTAGGCAGAAATGAAGGGCAATTATTGACTTCTGCAGTACCCTGAAAGTTTGCTGACTTTAAGCAAACTTTGTTGATTATAGGATTGATTTAGCTTATAATATATCATGGGTCTGGACCTGGAAATGCCTGTTAGTGTGCTGGCATCTGGATGCATCATTGCTGGTGGAAATATTTATTATTGCCTTCTCTTTTCCCTGCTTTAGCTGGGGTGAGTATTTTATCCGTGAGCTGTGGTGAACTTGCATTTGGTTAACGGAGACCATTTCCTTGCAGACTTCCAAACAGAGGAGGAGCTGCAGTCCCACTTGACTGCATGCTACCAGAAGGCAGTTGCTGAGGGAATTCCCTCATCTGTGTGTGCCCAGAATATGATCTTGGCCATTAAAAGGTTCTTGAAAATACAAGATGCCAAAGAGAAAGAGGTACGTAAGAGAACGTGGGCAGGGTTGTTGCTGATCTGGAAGATCAAATTTTTTTACTGTTGTGGGCTACCTTTCCTTCATGTTCCCTGAAGTTTTATGTGGAATTGCACCATGGTCACTGACTGCTTCTATCTGTGAGGACTCAATAGTGGAAAACTGCATGCTTGTAAAAAATGTGGGAAAGTCCAGTTCAGTTAACAGTTTACAACTTTGCTAAATGTTGCAAGATGTTTTCTTTACACTGACCTCCTTAAAAATTCTAATTTCAAAGACAGTATTTAAAAAAATGTGTTCTTGCAAACCATATTTTCAAGATGATGCATCTTCTGTTTTTTTGCATTATGTGGCAAATATAGGCCTGGCTTTGTCAGGAAAGAGAAATTGTTCAAGGTATTTCTTACAATATTTAGCACTATTTATAGGCTTACAATAATCTGAAAGGAAAACGGGGAAACCTGTTAATTAATTTAACAAAAACACTGAGAGACAAATCCAAAGTGGATCCAGAGTGAAGAAGGCCTGAAGCTGTGAGCAAGAGACCACTGTGATTTCAAGCTCTGAGTTGCTCTAGGTCATAACTTTACTGAAAGGAAAATTAATTCCTTTCCTTGAAAGAAAAGGAAAAAACTGTACTTCCAAAAGAATAGGTTGGAGGGTAACTGGGGAACAAGGGAGGAACTTGCCCTGCAGACAGGGAATGATTTTGAAGTTCTTTGCTGTCACTATGTGTCTGCAGGTGGCCTGTGTGGGAAGAGTCAGAAACCATCTCCTGAAGACCAGCAAAATGCTCAGACAACAGCATGGCTCACAGAAGGAGACCAAAGTCAGAGAGTATGAGACACTGCATTTACTTCAGTTTCTGAGATACTGTGCAGTTGGTTAGCAGTTTTTAATGGTGGCTTTTTGTTGTACAGCTGGAAAAGTATTTACATGGGGCAAATATTTCAAGGGGAATCTCTGGTTCAGTAAAACCATTTCATTAAATGCAAATATACCCGTGCTGTGTGATAAGCACTGCAGCCTATATCTGGAATGAGGCATCTCCCTTGCCACCAAAATGAAATGCTAACTAAATTTTGCTGTCAAAAGGAACCACTTCCTTTCCCATTGCTTTTTTTGAGCACACCTTTTGCAGTAAATCTGCTGTTACCATTAGAAGAAGAGGTGGTGGATAATTACTTGTTTCCTTAGGTGCCGACTTCAGGTATTTTTGCGCCTTGAGTTGTGCCTTCAGTGCCCTTCACTGCAAAGCAACGCTGAGGAAATGGAGCAGCTGTTGGAAGAGGCAAGTAAAGTATAAACCAGGTTGTGTTTCTGCATGACACTGGATATATGGACCTGGAACCTGCTTTTTTCTTTGATTTTGCACTAACGCTTTATAGTCTTTACCAAACTATCTAGTGCTGCAGCTGGTACACCTTAATCCATTTTGCCACCTGACTTTCCCTTCCAGGTGACAGATGTTCTTCGCATTTTATGTCTGACTGAAGACCCAGCCTATCTTACAAAGTTTCTAGAGGAAATACTAGAATTGTAAGTTTTTATCATGAAGAAAAGCTGCTGGGGACTATGGTGTGGGTTGGATTTGCCTGTGAGTAGATAGCAATCAACAGCTTTGATTTACTGCATCTCTGTAATTCTCAGAAATTTAGATGTGTTCTCTTTATTACACTTATATTTTGGTTAAAGAAAAAGTAGCTGATAAGCAAGTAAACTAGTTAAAAAACCCAATTGATGTTCAGTTTGTTGTTTCTAAATTGATATGTAAGAAGAAGGATTTTGTTCACGCTTTGGGTTTGAAATATCCACAGTTTTGAGGAGGGGTGTGTTTCATGTGGGTTCTCTCTGGTGCTCCAGGTATATGAATTCTATACCGAAGACCCTTGGAGATATTTACTATGGTCTGGGTACACAAATACCTCCGAAGCTGGCATCTGTTCTGCCTTCAGACTTCTTCAGCGATGAGTCCATGACTCTGGATAGCAAATCTCCAGGCCTTCCACCTTCTTTGTCATCTGTCTTAACTCCCAGTGCTGTTTGCAGTGAGAGTGATCAGCTGGAGGAGCTGCGCACCAGATCTGCCAAAAAGAGAAGGTGGTAATTCCAAACAGGAGACAGCTTTTTGTTGACTATATGAAAGTATAAATGAAGATACGAAGTTGTGTTGACTATATGAAGATATAATCTTGATTCTGTATTTGAATCTTATGCAAAAGAAGAGTTCAGGATAATCTTCCATGAGAGGAAAAGAAAAGCATGTTATGCTGTGTAGTAGCTGTCTTATACTGTTATGATTTACTGGAGATCTCTGTGTCTTGGGGATTCTATGTTCATATTAGCAAATTGTGAATGAGTTCCAATACCAACCTTAGGAATACCTTTTTATATTGCAAGTCATATCCCGGTGTTGTAGTAAGTGAGGTGTCAACGTAGTTAGCAATTTGAATTTAGGTAAACACTTCACATCTCTCGTGTCACACCTAAGTTTAATTGTCAGTACGTTGGTAACTGTACTTTTGATCTTATTTTAACTTAATTTTTGTGTATTTTCTAAAGGAATAATGTGTTAGCCAGGCACAGGAGCATGACAGAAGCACCACAGAACTTGCGTCAAATTGAGATTCCCAAGGTAGCCAAGAACCCCATCAGAAAGGTAAAACTTCCAGAAGGATTGTGTGTGAGTTGTGATGCCTGACTGCCAAATCTCTTGCTCTGTATTCCCATAGTAAATGTGCCCTCTATCAGAGGTACAGAGACCAAATGGTTTCAAAAGAAAAATTGAAATAATGTGTTGTTCAGAGCTTATAGTTAATATTCATACTTAAACCTAGCATTGCACTGCTGCTGAGGCTGATTTCTTGTTTGTTTCAGGAGAACTTGCATTCTTACCTTGCCACTGAGAAGTCCCAGCAGATGCCTTTGTTGCAGAAAGAGGCAGTGCAAGGTATATTGACTTCTGGCTTGTTCATGGAAAGGTGCATCTTCAGCACATGTTGTCCCTGTAAATTTTACTGAGCCATGATGAAATTACGCTGAGGCATGCTGGAAATCTGAAGGAAGTTTTGCTGAGTTGTGCAAAAACTTTGAGGGGGAAAAAAAATATGTGGTATTCTGTGTACTCATACACAGAAAACTTAAATTTCATGTCCTCAAAAGAAAACCTTGACTCTTGAAATTATTTTCATCTTCTCTGTCCTGAGAAGAAAATGGGGACAAGAATGAACTATATCTGAAAATAGGATATATCCCCACAAATACTTCATAAAAATAAATCTCACATGTTCTCTGAACCAAGATGTGCTTTGGTTGAAATTTTGTAGTGCACCTAATGTTCTACGTGGGACACTGACTGTCTGCTTTTTCTGCTATGGTATCTGCTTGTAGCTTAATGCTGGAATAAGGCAAATAATACAAATTCAGAAGAGAAGGCTGGAATGGATTTAGAGGAGGACATGCTCCAGTAGCAGAAAAAAAACAGCTTTTCCAAGCTTTTTAGCCTCTAAAAAGTTTCTTTCCTTGCTGGTATATTGTTCTTTCCTAATAGCCTGACAAAATTACCTTTATATTTTTTTTTCTTCTGCTTTTCCTTGTGATCTGATCTTTTCTTGCTTATCTTGCTTCACAGAGGTTACAAAGGTAAGGAGGAATCTCTTCAATGAAGAAATACTTTCACCATCCAAAAGGTCACTGAAGAAGATGCTCAGAAGCCAGTCAGTATCTGCTGTGGAAGGCCTAAAATACAAATGCACCAGTGAGGGCAACAAAGGTAGGATATGACTTGGACATGTAGGATTGTTGTGGAAGAGCTTTTGCTAAAATTCCCATTTTTGCCTTCTCAGTTCTATGAAACAATTATGATCTGTTTTTAGTAAAGGATAGAAGGAGGTCATTGGTGTGTTTGGAGGGTGAATAATGATGGTATTGAAACTGAAACTTGTTTTTACTGAACTCTTTACATCTCATAAAGAAAATTAAAGTAAAAATGCATGGTTAAAAAAGGATCTGTGAAATAAAGATGAGTAATGAAAATTATCTCAGTAGGTTAACTATGTCTGACATGGTGCTTCTAATAATACAGAGAGAGCTGGAAAGATGTGGACACTGGACTCTGAAATAATGATAGCTTGTGAGTGCTGGAAGACAGCACAGAGATTCTCTAATAGGCTGTCATTCTTAAGCTTAAGCCTGTACAAATCTGTATTTATTTATTTGTTCTAAGGGCTTTATGACTGTGTGATGTTATAGCTCTTGTGTGATTTTTAGATCGTCGCAAGTTATTGACCAAGAGAGTTGCAGAAACACCACTCCATAAGCAGGTGTCTAGGAGACTCCTACACAAGCAGATCAAAGGCAGGTGAGTTCTTTCTGAATTTCTTAGTAAGTATTGGCTGTCTAATTAATGGATGCCTAATTAATGGCTATGAGCAGAATGACCAGGTATTGTTGTGGTCAAAGATGATCTTCACCTACGGCAGTAAGAGAATCAGTGGAAGCTAAATGCCATTGCTTAAGTGGGGGAGAAATACTGCTTACTTCATCATGTAAGTCAGGCTGCTTTAATTCCTGCCGCTGATGTCTCTTTAGGTTCAGCTGCTGATTCAAGGGCTTATGAAGAAGAGGCTCCTACTGTATTTTGTGGACTCCAGGCTGAATTGTACCATTTTCTTTCATGTAGAACTGTTACCTGTACATGTAGGAAGCCACCCATGCTTAATTACATGTCAGTAGGAGGCAAAGTGCTCACTAATGGCTCACTTAGGGTAGCCCACAAAGCAATATATTGGTGTAGAATAGAGCGCTGCTTTTCAGTCTCTGTGGCAAGTTCTGTTCCTGTAAATGTGCTCAGTATGCTAAGCCCAAAATGTCTGTTGTTTCTCAAGGTCTTCTGATCCAGGTTGTGACTCTGGTGTTGTAGAAGAATCTCCAGAGAAGGCCATATATGGTAAGCACTGATTTTTCATTAAAGGTGTTTTGGGTGTGCTGTAGCTCATAAGATGAGTGTGCTTTTATTTGACTAGTTCATGAGAAGTCAGTCCAAAAGTGTTGTACTGTTCTGTCCTGAGAGAACCACTTGCTGCTCACTGCTTTAACAGCTCTGTACCACAGAAGTGAAGAAAGAGAGGTAGATAGTAAGTCTTTTAAATGAAAAAACGTGAAGGACTTGAAGGGTGAACAAGATTCTGAGCTGCTATAATTACTGTCAAACCAGCACATGCTTATTTTTAATGTAACTTCACCATGTTGTGCTGTGACCCTGCTCTGATTTCTGCTATAACAGACAGCCACCTGGCTCTGGGGAGTGTCTCTTATGTTGCTACTGCTGTTCCTTATCCCCAGAAGGGAAGAAAAAACCAACATGTCTGGGCAGGCAGGAAAACGAAATTGCTAGCAAAAAGAGACAAGACCATTAACCTGTCTTTTAACTTGGATGTAACTTGCATTGAACATGGCTTTTCTAGAATTCCTTTCCATATAATTGCTAAAGAGCAATGAGAGTAATCCTGAGTTAGAGGAGGGGCATCATACTTTGGAAGGAGATTTGTAAGCACAAATATTCCAAATCCTCAAGAAAACTGAACCTTTTCTTCACCTGCTTGCCTTCATGGGTGAGATAGATATCTGTAGAGAAGTTTCTTCTGAGAGTACGTTCCTTGCAGTTGTGAACTGTTCCTGATGATGTGTCCATTGCTGATGGGGAAGGAGGGCTCAGTCTCCAATGTCCTTGCCTTTTCAGAAGCAGGTTTGAGAAGAAGCCCACGCATCAAACAGCTGTCTTTGAATAGGACCTGCTCTGGTGCTTTCTATTCCACTACACAGCCCAGCACAAAAAATTCACAGCACCTCCACCAGGGACAAGAAAAGGAGAGCTGTAAACTGCAGGATGTAGAAGGTACTGAGTGGCATTTGAGCAGACTGATGCTGCTGATCTGAAAAGCTGGCATGGATAGCTCTGAGTTTGATTTGATTTGGCTTTACAAGAGACTGTAAGAAGCTAAGAGCTGTCATGTAATATCTTCCGTAGACAGAAATTCATCCTCAGTAATTATTTTTTAATTGGTAATCTGAATTTTGAAGCAGCTGTTTCTATGATGAATTCACTGTCAACTTAACAAACCAGTCAGGCCCATCTAACAGAATACCACTGATTGTCAGTCTGCATTCCTTAAATGCAGTGAAATCCCTGTAAAATATAGGACAGAAATCCTATAGCTTACTTTCAGTCTACTCTGTGGCAGCATAAAGCAATGACTGATGGGATCTTCTTTGCAGGCTTTCTCAGTAGGATTATCAGCTAAAAATGGTGACACTTAGTTCTTTATATTCTACTTATTAGAATCCTTAGTCATGAACCAGAACTATCTAAAGCTACAAGCTATAAATAGAATAAGAAGCTAAGGTATTTTATATATTTTTTTACCACTGGAGCATTCTTTCTACAGATGTATATAATTTCATAATGGGAAATAACAATTCTGGTGAAGCTTTAATACTTGGTTAGAAAACATGCCAGGGATATGAGCTTTTTACACTACTTTTCCACATATCTGATGTGATCCAGACAATTGTGGCATGTTAGTTTGTATCAGTTAAATTGTACTGTTCCATTTTATAGGCCTTAACCAGCATTCAAAGAGCTCCCCTGCCCAGACACCCAAGAGGTTTTTCTTTGGTGCAGTCATTGACATGCGTAGCCCTGCAGTGAAACATTCACCTGGAAGGAGAACAAGAAAAGATTCCTTACACTTAGAGGAGCTTCCCTCATGTCAGGTAGAAACAGTTACCTCCCTTTCTCTTTCTTCCCATCCTCATTTTCTCCTCCATTCATCAGCATCTTAAATTTAGTGTTCGTTAACTCTCATCCAATGGGTTTTTTATGTTTCAAATCTCGGGGAAGTAAATATGAAGGTGGATAGATAATACTCCTGGAGTAGAACAAGCATGATTCTTTAATTTATTATTTTTCCCCTGCAGACTCCTAGAAAAACACCTCATGAATATGCCCAGAAGCCACTAAATTCTGCCACTAATCTCCCAAGGAGATCGCCTCGCATTATGAACAGGACACCACAGAAGCGGGAGAAGACGCCTGGCAAAAGTCCAGCAGCTAAGCAGACTGTAGCTAAATGTTTGGGAAAGTACTTTTCTCGTCCTGCACAAAGGGTAAAGTCTCCATCTGCACTAACTGAGAGCAAGAGGGTTCACTTTCTGCAAGTAACTGCTGAGGACTGTCGTGCAGCACTAACACTTTCCCCGCCTTGCAAAGAGCCTGCCTTGCAAACACCAAAACGTGAAGGGTTCACAGTGCTTAATGCCTCTGGATTGCCTCCAACAGATTCAAATCCAACTGCTGCTTCTTCCCCCTCTGCCACCCAAGAAAGGTGTTTAACAGAACTTCAGACTCCAAGACGTTCCTTGAGATACCTCTCAAAATCAGCATCTCCAGTTAGTGCTCGGAGGCAAATCCTCACAAAGGAAATTCAGGTGCAGTCAGATCAGTTATCTCAAGCACCTAAAAGGACACCCAGGAAACTGGAAGATCCATGTTCAAAGTTGTGTACCAGCCCACTGAGTACAGAAATACCTCAACTTGCTGTGGGGCCAGAGCCTCTCTGCAGTTCTCCACTCCATGAAAGTTCCACAAACACTGTGACAAGCTGCTCTGCTTCCCACGTGCAGGCTGGGAGCTCTGACTGGGAACCTGTTGCATCTAAACAATCTTCTCAAAAGACTGCAGATACTGCTGGCGCCTCACTGAGGCCTCTGCTTCACACATCCAAGCAGGCCAAATGTGAGCCAGGTTCTAGAGGAGAGAGCCTCACATGCCCCACATTTAAAGAAAATGAGGATGGTCATCGTGATAAGTGTTCTGTAGAAAGCCTGCAGCTTCATCAGTCCCAAGTTACTGAAAATACTTCTGTATTAGAGAAAAATAAGCAGATGGATAGAATGCCTCAAAAGTCTCCTTCAAGGGAGGACTTGGAAAACTTGGAAAGCCATTTGTCTCCAAAGCCTTTTGCTGGAGGGCAGGAAAATGTGCAGAGTGCTGAGAGAGACTGTGAGCCATCAGTTAAGAGGGAGAACTGCAGTGCAAACACCTGTGAGTCCTTCCTAAGTGATTTGCAAACAGGTAGTAATGACTTGGAAGCAAGAACTCTGCCGAGGGAAGAATATGTGGGACTGAAAGCTGCAGGTCTCAAGAGACGCTCCCGATGTGCCCTGAGTGCTTCACCTCCTCTGCAGAGGTCTCCTCCTGCCTATTCCCTGCGCTGCACCGCAGACAGGAGGCAGCGTGAGGCTGCAGCACGCATGGGAGAGCAGCCTCCCTTTGTAACCAAGTTCTCAACTCCTGAAAGTCGTTGCAAACTTCCTTCTGCCAGCCCACCCACGTACGAAGTGGAAATTGAAATGCAAGCTTCAGGCCTGCCCAAGCTTCGCATTAAGAAAATTGGCTCTTGCTCATCGTTAGAAGTCCAACCTGAAGCAAGTGCCAGCAAACCCAGGGGAGGAGAAAGCCCCTTCAGTGATTTTGCTATGACCTGGTGCAGCAAGCACCCAGGAAAACTAGCAGCTGCCTGTGTTTCTCCATCCTGCTGCCCTTCCTTCCATAGTACACCTGGGAAGGGTGTAGGACAGACCTACATCTGCCAGTCGTACACCCCAACAAGCTGTGCCTCTGCTGTCAACTCCCCTTTCCCGCTGGAATCTGGAGTTCTCCAGACACCCTCTCCAAAGCAGAGGGGGAAGACAACTCCTGATGCCATCAATCACTGGCCTCGGAGGAAGAGAGCAGCAGGCAGCACTGCCACAGTGAGCTGTGGTCAGAGCGAGAGGAATGCTGAAGAACAGACACGGCTGCCAGCAGGCAAAGAGAGAACAACGAGGATCTCAGAACACTGCAGCAGCAAACTAACAGATGCTCTTGGGGAATTTGAACTGGAAGGGATTTGCAGGCTCCAGGATCAGGTGTCTCCTAGTGACTCTGAACCGAGGAGGGCTGGTGAGGACTCTGCCATGGGAACTTTTGGCTTGAAATCTCGGAAGCGGATCTTTACTTACCTGTCTCCAGAAAAGGAGGAGAATCACGGTGCCAAGAGGTCACGTGCTGATAGGGGCAGCTTGGATCTCACTGGCTCTTGCACAGATGAGGGCAACCGAAGTAAATCTGTACTTCCTGAGAAACCAGGAGCATGTGCTCCCAGAACACTGGAGCAGCACAGTTCTCTAGGGGATGATGATGTCTTCCTTTTGTCAGGTAATTAAATGGCACGAAAGACACTCCATTAAAATTCAGATGTGGTTAAAAATGGGGATTAGACTAAAACAAGAACACAGTTGTTTTCTGTGTAATTATCTGAGAGTGAGTGAGGTGAAAGAGGAGTGGCTTGTAGATGACATGGAAGATAATTATGTGGAGATGCAGACTGGATATGAGGAGTATTAATAATGGAAGAGAGATTAGAGAAATATGAAAGAGCAGGAGGCTGGAGGAACTAAAAGGAAAGTTTGGGAACTTGAGGGGCGATGATCCTAGTTGCATCCAGCTGGTGATTTTTTCAGGTTTGTGTTGATGCCACTGGCTGTTTCTGCCCAGCATCCAGATCTGAAGCCAACAATCTAAAGTGTAAAGCTTGGCTCCTTCAGTGCTTCAGACTGGAGTCTTGGCAGGGTTAGTCCTGTGGATGTTGGTGTTTATTGGTGCTCCAGTTGTCTCTGCCTGTGGTGGTGAGCCCCTTGAAGGTGCTACCAGAGCTGATTCCCTTGCTAGCAGTAATGTATGGGTAGGTGTACAGGTTTAAGCTGCCTCTTTGCTTTTGCTGTGGGTACAGAGGATTCAGCAAACCTTGGTGAAACAGGCTGTTCAGCTCTGTAAACAAGGCCTTGTGAATTTCAAATACTTAATCCAGTAATGTTGCAAAAATTGCAGGGGGCTGGTGTTGTTCCTTGGTCATTGCAGTAAGTTTTGGTGTGTTTCCTGTTGCAAGGACAGATTTGTATAGAGGCAGTGTCTTACTCAACATTGTGACAGAAAAAAGGCCAAACCTTGAAGGAGCAGTAATCCATACTCAGGACATGAAGTAATAACAGTGCTTAGCCTTAAGATGGTCCTGTAAGAGACTTTATGTACCTACAGACCTTGTGTTTGTATTTCTAGATCATTGTGGTTGTAACAGTTTTCTTCCAGGAAATGTGAATTACCTGTGTTTAATAGAAGTGAAGTGGTTTAATACAAGTGAATTTTCTGCTAAACCAGCTAAGAAAATTAAATGTACTAAGAGCTGATTCAGACTGCCATTTACATTTCTCAAAAGCTAAAACACTACTGTGACAGCCTAGAGTTTGTTTCAGATAAACTCAAAGTATCTCTTATACTGATGTCAGTTTTGAGGCAGCACAAAGGCTGTGTGTGAGACTTTATATTTGAGGTGTTGAGTGGTTTTGCTGCAGCATCTCCCTCTGCTTCTCCAGGCTCCACTCCACCCTTGAAGAGTGGACTTTCTGCCAGCAGCCTTCTAGCCCTGACCCAGTCTCCACTGCTGTCCCCACCACCGGCTCGCAGAAAGCGTGTCCAAGGTAAGCACAACAGAGGCTGGGCTGGGCTCGAGCAGAAGAAAAACCTGCTGTGCTGGGGGTTGGGCTTTGGGCAGAGAACCTGTGACTGTATCGGCCACTGCTGTGTTCAGTGTCTCAATCTCACATGCTTACAAGGAACTTGGCATGAACTGGGAATTGTGGGAGGAAAGGTAGCAAGGAAGAGAGAGTAGCTACATGGGAAGTGCAACTCCCAGTTCTTGTTGTCTCCACTTGGTATTTGGCTTCTTGGAATCACCAGTGAATTCTGGTAAACTGTGGCTTTCATGTATTCTTCTTCTTTTTGTAGAAGAGGAATCTGATGCTGTCCCAAGTGCTGCCAACCAGGAGCTGTCTCCATTCCACATCAATGTTTCCAGGAAGCGTTGCCTTAGCAGGACTTACTCACGGAAAAAGCTGCTCAGCTGAAGTTTGGGGCCACACCAGCATGGGAAACTTTGTATTGTCCCAGCTGTACAACACACCTTTATACAAAGACCAGTATCTGGTGCTGGGCTGGAGCTGCCTTGTGTTGGTGGGATACTGGATGCAAGCACATGGCGATGGAAATAAAGACCACTCTAAAAGGTTATGGTTCCTTCAACATCACTTGCAGCATCTCTCCATCCATTCACAGCCCAGCTTGGTCTTTCTGCTAGTGGAAGCTTAGAGTGAGTTCTGCAGTGAAGGTCCAGTTCTCTGAGGTCAGGAGGGAGAATTGCCACTTTTCAACAGCTTTCTTGTAAAATAAACTGGTATGAATTTTCATTGTGTCCTTTAATCCAAAATCTGTCTTTAGCTTGAGGGATGGGGGCTGCAGGAAGGAGGATGCTGGAGGCGAATGGGTACAGAACAAGCTGCCTGTTCCTGCTGTGTCTTGTCCTGATACTAAATGGATTCCTCTGTTAATTGCATCCAGTTTGCCACAGCTTAGTGGGAAAACAAGAGGATTAATTAATTAGCCAAGTGCCAAGAGTACAGAAAAGGGGAAAGATAATTTAACTGGGAACATCTTTGTACATCATGAATGGTTTGGTGTATCCGCTCCTGGCTACTGCTGGCTGGATAAGCAGATGCTGATGGAATGACTTCATTGTCCTTTTCTGCAAACTTGCAGTAAGCCAGAGAGAATTGGCTGGGGAGTGTCCTTGAGAAGTAAAACTTGGATGGAATAACTGAAGATGAGTTTCAAGACTACCAAACTGAATCATGTTTTAAATAGTGATGTACTTGCATGTGACACATTTGTGTTCCAACCCCATGAAAAGAGCAGGAGCTGTGGTTCCGTGCTCAAGATGGAGCCTACAACGGGCTGAAGTTGTGCATAATATTGGAAGGGCTGAATTTCTTGACTTGGGGTAGTGATCTGTTTGTGCATAGCAGGATCTCAGGGAAGCCACCCCAGTGTGTTCACTGACTGCAGAGGAGGTGGAGAGCTATGAAGATGGTGTGAGGTCATCCTAAAACAAGGGATGGGAAACCAGAGGTTTGTTAGGTGGCTTTAAGGGACTAGATGGGATTGAGTGGAGCTTGTTTTGTGGACACACTATTTGTTGCAGGAAAGCTGTTAATTTCCTGCAACAAATAGTGTGGAAGAGGGGCAGAATCCTGTGCTTAACACTGGTTGTTGTGCTTCTGGGAGAGCTGCACCTGCTTCCAGGATATGGAGTGACACAAGCCTGGAACTCCAAATCTACTGCTTACTTCCAAGTAGGATGGATTGGTATTTTCCCTATTGAAGGTCTTTGTTTCCAGCAACAGGAAGTAAAGTGTCTGAACTTAATCTTGTGTAGCTCAGCCACATACAGAGCCCTCAATAAACCCCCCCTCACTGTCACACCACTACAAGCAAGGCCAAGGATGTAGGAGAACAGAAGGTGGTTCTTATATCAGGTGCTGCCTTTCAACTTGGTGTGTTACTCCTTAAGCTGTAGTTGTGGTAGCTGCTCTCACTTTAGGCTCAAGTAGTGGCTTGTATTTTGGGGTCAAGTGGTCAAGCAGCCCTTTGCCCCTGTCCCTTGCCCTTCTTAAAGCAGAGATCTGGGCCTTCATTTCTTGCGCTGCCAGTGTTAAACTGCAGGATTGTATTTAGTCTCTCTTAAATCCAGACTCCAAGTTCTCTCAAGAATATGAAAACTCTGCTTAAAGCAGATCAGAAGCTCAAAGAGAAAAACAGAACCAGTGTTTCTTCTATCATGGGTGTTTCAGACAATTCTGCTCCTGGCTGGAGATGTTCTTCCTGTGGCAATTTCTTGTAGGAGGCCTACCAGATGTGCCAGGGCATACTTAAACAAAGCAGATATTTAAACATAAGGCCAACAGTGTGACAGCAGCTGACTTCCCATGCAGTGAGATTTAAATACAACTCCTTCCCTACATACCTGGAGTAAGTGGCCATTCTGACAAGTGATCATTTCATAAAACTCACTCTGCTTTATTAGAAAAGTTATAGTAGAAATGTAAAAAACTCAAAGTTACTACAAAAATATATGTACAAATTCAGCCCTTCAACTGAGAATTACACATTGTAAACAAGTTTTTAGTGTTAACAGGCCTGGAAGGGAAGTGTCTCCTGCTTCACAGTGTTTAAGCTGCTGAGGGTGCAGAGGAAAAGCATCCTGTCAGTGCTGCCTGGACTGGCAGCAACATGGAGAATGTAGGCTGGTGCTCACACTCAACTCCCTCATGATAACAAGTCCCATCTTTCCCTTCCTCAGGCCTCTGAAATGTAACAGGGTTGTAGCCAGGCTGGCTTGTGGAGCAGGAGGGCTCTCAAACTCAGGTCAGCAATCCCTGCTGCTCCCTGCTGAATGTTAATCCCGGCTCTAGAGCGGGTTTTTCCTCACATCTATCATGGCAGGGTGATAAGGCACGGGGCTCATGTTTAGGCTGCCTCTGCGCAGCTCCCGGCGGGGTTTGGGAGCGGGAGCCAGGCTCCGTGGTGGGAGCAGCTCGTGGGGCTGCCCCGCCCGAAGCGAGTGCTCTGTGTCCCTCTGCCGAGGGTCGCCGGGGCCGTCGCTGGGCAGTGAGGAACGCCTCCACGTCGAGGGCAGAGGGGCGTGCACCAGGTCCCTGCTCTCCTCCCTGGCCCGAGGGCTCTCTTCAGCGGCAGCTGGAGGCGCAGGCTGTTCCCTGAGGCTGAATTCCTCACAGGTGCCAAGGTCAGGGACAGCTCTGTCCCCAGCGCCATGGATGCTTCTCTCCATCCCTGCTGGGAAAAATTGAGGTTGCAGCGAGTCAGTATCAGGATCTCTACTTCCCTCATCAAAATTGGTGCCTGTACAGCAGTTAAGGACCTATACATGCACTGCTCTGGACTGCTCCAAGCTCTCACTGCCAGGCATGGGAGTTGAGCCTCCCTTTTAACTTGGCAGAACAGCAAAGCCCTAGCTGGGTTTCCTCTCACCTTTGGTCTGCCCAGGATGGAGGTTCATGTTACTCAGTCTCTGGTTCAGCTCCTGGTTTGCCCACATGTAACGGCTCAGCTCTTTTTCCAGCACTTGAATCCTTGCCTCATACTGCAGCTTGCTGCTGGCCAGCCCCTCGTCCATGTGCTCTACAAGAAAAAACAAGGCTATTTCAGCCTGGGAGCCCGGTGGAAGACCAAAGCAGTAGCACTGCTGCCGGTTTGGAGAGCTGGGGTTACCGCGGCTCTGCTGCAGCAGTAGCTGCATGTTCTGCTCGTGCTCCTTCTGCTGCAGAGTGAGCTGGCGGTCCATCTCCAGGCGCTGGCGCTCCACGGCCGCCTCCAGCCAGTACACCAGCTGCTGCTGCTCCTCCAGCTGCATCTCCAGCTCAGAGAAGGCAATGTGCTGCCTGTGCTGATCCTCTCGTAGTGTCACCACCTGGCCAGGGCCCCAGAGCAAGGAACACTTCAGCTCCTTCATGCCTGGGAAGATTTCCTGCCCCATCAAGCCCCAGTCATGTTAGTTTTTTGGTACTGCTTACAAAGGTTAGTAGTGCTGGGATGTCAAAGCTGCCTTGTGGAGGGAAGAGAAAGCTGTGGCTGCACTGATGTGGCAGAGGCACTGCACAGATCCATGCATCCTATGACTAGTTAAGCCCCTCTCCCAGATGGGGGTCATGGTGCTGCGGCCTTGTAACTGAGTTTACAGGGCAAAACTACACTATGATGCAAGGAGAAAGCTTCAAACTGAGGAATACAGTAGTTTGGTCAGATCATTTCTGTAAACAAGTGCATTCAAGTTGTATTATGTTTATTATGTGTTCTGGCTGGCTAATAATGCAATCACTAACAGCCAGTAAATGAGATACAGCTCCCACCAGCACAGAAGGCAGTTGTTTCCCACCTTGTCGAAGTACTTGCAGAGCAGAGCTCGTGTCTCAGAGGAGGAGAGGTAGCTGAGCTTGGCCATGAGGTTCATCTCACACTGGGACAGCAGGCTGGCCGAGGCCCGCAGGACTCTCTGCCTGCATGTGATGGACTCATTCTTGTACTCAATGGCTGCATCCAGAGCCTCGATCGCCTCATCCAGCTGGAACAAGATCCGTTCCTCCTGCCAGGGCAGAGCTGTAGTTACTAGGGAGCAAAGCGTTTGCTGTTTCACCCTGCCCTAACCCTCCTTGTCATGTCAACAGTGCTGGTGAGAAGCTGGGACATGCAGAGTCTGGGATGTGGGGGAGCATCTGCAAATGATCTCACGCTCAGTCTCTGCTTCTCTCCTACAAGCTCCTGCTCCCCAGTCCCAGCAGAGGTACCTCTGGGGACAGCAGCGTGCCCTGGCGCAGCTTGTTGTCGAGCTCCAGCCTCTGTTTCAGCAGCTGGTCCTTCTCCTGGCGCAGGCTGTTGATCTCCTGGCGGATCTGCTGCTGGTCCTGGGCGCTGCCGTGACGCAGCTGCCCGTTCTTCTCGCTCAGCTCCCTCTCCAGGTGCTCCAGGCGGCTGGACACGCGCACTATGTCATCTGTCAGGGCCTGCAGCAGAGGATGCTCAAGGGGATCTGCTCTGAAGGCAATCAGGCCCTCAGCCCTGCTCTACTCCCCCTCTAGGTAAGACATAAGCCGAGGGCTACCAAGCCAACAAGCTCAGAGGCACAGCACACCCAGACTCTTGCATAGAGACAAGATTTCCTACCCAACTGCAAACACCACCTCATCCTGGCCTGCAGCACTCTGCCAGACCCAGGTTGGCACCCTGGTCTTCCAGCCTCCACCTCTGCTGGAAATCGAGCAAAGGGTTGAGGTGTCACACTCTTGTCCTACCTGGCTGGAGCGCAGCCGTTTGCTCTCCAGGCCATTTTTCTCCTGCAGCAGGGCTTCCTTTTTGGCCACAATAGCTTCCCGCTTCCTCAGCTCATCTTCCAGCTCATCCAGGGCCCGGCGCTGCTCAAGAACTTTATCCATCTCCATGTCCAGCCACTTCTTCTGTTCCTCAATTTTCTGATGGAGGGAGGCATCAAGCAAAAGGCATGTGTGTGTGTGTGCAGACAGCAGCAGCAGCAGCAATGCCCAGGGCTGCTGGACTAAAGAGCTGTGGGGCTGAGATCCGAACAACAGTCCCTATTCCATCTCTGCTAACCCACATAGCCCAGACTTCACTGGTTTTATCCTTCCAGCTCCTCCAAGAGGCAGAGCTAAACTAAATTCCCAGCTGTCAAGGAGTTCTTGGAGGGCACGTCTCTCACCACCCTTCTGCTAACAGACAAAATTTCAAAACTTCTTTACCAATGCTAGGATTTAGATGAGATCCTGTTTCTGGGGTAAAACAAGATCTTAAGTCCTCTGCTACTAGATGCTAATGGCATTATGGACTGTCCTTCTCAAGGGCAGGATGGGTTCAGGTCCCTGGTTGTCAGATCTCTCCCATCAGCCTGCAGTCTGCCAAGCATCCCCTCTGAAGAGGAAAGCAGAGGCAGCCTTGCTGTCTGTACCTGCTGCTGCTCCAGGCTGATCACAGAACCATTGCTGCCACTCCGCCGCTTCCTCTGGAAAGCCGCAATTTCCTCTGTTTTGATGCGCAGGATTTTCTGGTGCTGCTCATGCTTCAGTTCCAGTTCCTGCGTGTGAAAGAGCAGCTGTGAACAGGAGGGGAGTGGGATATGTGGCCAGGGGCTGAGGGACAGGTTATGTTCTCCTCTAGTTTGGATACTCTCCATCTCCATGCTCTCCAAGACAAGCAGGGACCACGAGAGCTACCCTGGCACCCTGTGGAGCCCACCCACTGATATCCTCACAAACACCACAGCAGCTCCTGCCCTCTCCTACCTTGACTCGGTGCTGTCCCTTGTTCACCTCTGTCTCCAGGCGCCGTTTCTGCTCGCTCTCCTCGCGCAGCCGCCGCTGCAGCTGCCCCTGCTGCCGCCGCATCAGCTGGATGTTCCTCTCCAGCTCCTGCACGCGCTTCTCGCTCTGTGCTGACAGCGACACCAGCCTTTCCGTCGCCTGCTTCTTCCTGCACAGAACCTGCCAGAGGGTGAAAACCGCCCTTGGCATCTCCTCTCTCTGCAGAGATGCCCCAGCTCTGCCCCTGCTCAGTGCCTTCCCCCTCACCTGTGCCTTGCTCTGCGCGGCCGCCACACGTGTGCGGTACTCCTGCAGCTTGCGCTTCTCCCCAGGGTCCCACGGCTCCTTGCCCTCCAGCTCCTGGAGCTGCTTCTGGCTCTCGCTCAGCTCTGCCCGCACCTGCTCTGCCTCCTGCTCCAGCTCACTGATCTTCTGGCTGTACTGCTTGTTCAGAGCCTGGGCGTCCTTGCCTGCAACACAGCCCCCTCTCTCACAGCCAGGATCCTGACCCTTCCTCTCTCTCCCCATGTATTTTTGGCTACAGAGACCGAATGTTCCCTCTCCCTCAGCCACTCCAGGGAAGGGACAAACCAGTGGGAAGAGTTTCTGTCAGCTGGAGGGATGGAGAAACAAACATCTCCTGCTGCTTACAGGGGAAGAGACTGAGCACAAGCAACATAGGGAGAGAAGATGAGGATGGAAGAAGAGACTAAACACCATGATTAGGAGGATGTTTCATGGGAAATGGGTGCATATTCCTGCCAGTAGCTCTGCACCTGTCTTAACGAGCTCTGTGATCAGCTCCTCCTTCATGCGGATGTTGATCGCCAGCTCTCGAATCTTCTGCTGTGCTTGCACCAACCTCCACTCAGAGTCCTTCCCTGGCAGGCGCTCCCAGGAACCAAGCAGTGACTCCCGCTTCCCACGGACCTCTGGAACACAGATTCCCAAGTCAGGAAAGTCCCATCTTAGTGGACAGGTGACAGAGGGACAATGTGATCTTGGATCTGTAGCCAGAGTCTGGCACAGCATTGCCCAGAGTCACCTGAAGCTTCCACCAAAACATACACCCTTGCCAGACCCTTAAAGTTCAAGTTTCTCCCTAACAAAAGCAGCTGGGCTCGATTTTTGCTCCATTTTTGTCCTCAGAGCACATCCAGGTGGGACAGCAAGATCACCCAGTGAAGCACCACCAGCCCATGGAAGATTGTCCAACAACCTATGGTTGCTACTTGCCTTTTAACAGCTCCAGCTGCTCCTCCTGAACTGAGTGGGAATTGCCTCCACTTGGCTCCTCGCTCAATCTGAAAATCTCTTTCTTGCTCAAATTTTGGATCCCATTTCTAGAAGGAGAAGCAAATTAATCAGCTTGGTCTGGGCGCTGCTATAGCCGTTCCCAGTAAGGATCTTCATGATCCACAGGCTTCAGAAGGAGATGGAAACAACAGCTGTGGTCAGGAGTGATGGTAATGAGCTCCCCAGGGAGCAGTAAGGTGTCTCAGCAGCACCACTGACCCCACAGGCAGCATTTGCCCCTACATCAGACACGAGAGCTGAGCTGCAGCAGTGGGACAGCCAGGTCACTGCCAGGGCACCGCACAGGCACAGCTGGCTGGGACAGCCCCAACTCACCGGCACTGGGACAGGGACTGTTTCCATTCCCACTCCTCCATCTCCTCTCCCGAGGACAGTTCTGATGGCTTCTCTGAGTCCTGGCCGAGCTCCCTCCTCAGCATCACATCTCTGACCTCAGGATCGCCAGTCGGGCGCTGTGCGTGGTTCGGGTGCCAGCCTGCCAGATCTTCCTTCTGCAAAGAGGAGTTGCTGCTGAGCTTCTGGGGCACACAACAGGAAAGAGAGGAAACAAACTGTGTGAGAGCCAGAGTTAGAAAAAGCGGCTCCTAGCTTTTTATGTCCATTACTGCTGGACATAAAAGCAACAAAATGGATTGAGTGCATTTTCAGGAGAAGCGGTGTGTTGCCAGACCCAGCTCCTGTGTTTCTGCTGCTCAAACACTGAACAAATCTGGGACTCACCCACAAAAGCCTCTGCTTTGAAGCTGGGCTATTTTTGCTAGAGTTGTAAAACTCTGGATTTGAACACTGAGCACAGTCCTCTGGACTGCACTTCTGACAAGGATCACACTGAACAGCACAGCAAAAGCTCTCCTACAGTGGAGAGCAGCCAAGTGAAGAGGCAGCAGTTGTTCAATGGCACAGCCTTATACCCTCACCTTCTTGCAAAGAGCTCTTCCACTCTGCTCAGGAATCAGCCCCGAGGGAACTCCACCAAGGCCATGGGATGGGGCAGCATCCAGTGGGGCAGTGTGAGGTCTCTGGCTGGCAGTCACCAGGTGAAGATTTTCCAGCAGTCCTGGCACACACAGGTTTGGCATTGCCATCTCCAAGCGCACGTGCAGCTCTGAGATCTTATCCTGCTGCTCCTGCAGTTTGTCACTCTAGGAAACAATGAGAAAAACGTGGTTACATACATGTTGATCTGAGACCCACTGCAAGGGAACCTGAAAGCTGGGCTGAGCACCCCTGGGCAGGAAGGAGAGGAGTGGGGCAGGTCCCTACAAAGAGAGCAGAGCCCAGAAATACCTGCAGCTTATACTGCTCCATAGCATCCTCCAGGGCAGCCAGGAAATCACGGTTCTCCTCCTCTAGGCGTTCCACTTGCCTCTGCAGCTTGGCCACCTGCTCATCTTTGATGGACTCACACTTCTTCTCAGCGCTCACCTGCTCCCCAAAATAAAAGAGAGGCAGCATCAGCATCCACCTTTGTCCTTCCCCTCCCATGCTGGACTCTGCAAGGACAACACAGCTCTGCAGACCCAGATTCTTCCTGTGCAATAAATCTCTCAGCTGCAACTGAATCTAATTTTTCCCTTCCTGCTGGGAGGACGATGCTTCTGCCTCCCTAGAGCCTCCTGGACAGGTTACTTCTGCTCTCCTCCCTCTCCTGACCTCATCATACTGTGCAGGGGCTGCTGCGGCCATGGGATGAACCCAACCTCAGAGCTGTAAGACCCCACAATCACCTGGGCTTTTGCCAGCTTTGAACCTTGCGTCTCCGGCCCCTGCTCTTCCATGGAGGTGCTCTCGATGCCGCTGTCCAGCCCGGCTGAGGTCAGCTCGCTCCTCTCGCTCTCCACGGCGCACAGCCACTCCTTCAGGCGCAGGATCTGCTCCACGGTCAGGTTGCCGTCCTCCTGGAGCTCCGTGAGCAGGCGGTAGGCGGCGTCGGTGCAGGTGCGGTAATGGGCGCACTCGGCCAGCAGCCGGGCGGTGCCGGGGTCGGGCGCGCAGCGCTTGGCGCTGGCCGAGCGGTGGATGGTGCGCGTCTCGGAGCGCTGCCGCTGCTCCAGCGCCTTCTGCAGGTTCTTTATCTGCAAGTGCAGCTCCTCGATGTGCTCCGTCTCCTTGCGGCAGTTCACCACCGCCTTGTTCTGGATGTTCTGAGCGCGGCT
Organism: Bombycilla garrulus; assembly: GCA_013400315.1. Lineage (NCBI taxonomy): Eukaryota > Metazoa > Chordata > Aves > Passeriformes > Bombycillidae > Bombycilla > Bombycilla garrulus. The sequence goes on along the minus strand of VXBU01000360.1, from coordinate 227,540 downwards.
GGCGTAATTCAGCGTGTTGAGGCTCTCGTCAAAGTCAGAGGATGATGGGCTGACGCAGGCTATCATCACGGTCTGGGCATTCCCCCCCAGAGAGTCTTTCAGGATCCTAAGGAAGAGCATGGGAATTTAAATAGAGGGAATACAAAATAACACAGGAAACAGAGTGTTTTCAACTCTTTTCAGAGATTAAGCCCAAGGAAAATGATGTCCTTGCTCTGTAGTTGGTTTGGCACTAGTGAGGTGACTAGAATCACTAAGCAGAGGATTAACAGTTTGCACCACGGCAAGTCTCCATCCAAATAACTCCTGAGGTTGGGAGCTCCCTGACTCTGTGATCACTGCAAGGTACATGCTGCAAGGGATCCTGCTGGGGATTGCAAAGGCCACCTGCTCAAGCTAAGAACTAACTGTAGATCATTAAACAAGTCTACTGGGAGTATTTTTTTATTCCCTGCCAGACAGGAAGGGCAGGGTAACCCACAGCAACACCTCATCTCAGCTTCAGCAGCACGCATCACACAAGCCTCACTGTCTCCAGCACTGCAACGAGCTAGGCCTGCATTTCTATTTTGACCTCATTGCTCCTCAAGATTCCCTACATGAAAACCTGCAGAGAGGGCAGACCTGTAAACTGAGCCCGTGAGACGTGGGGGGTCCTGGTCCCGGCGGTACCTGGTGATTTTGGAGTCCCTGTATGGGATGTGGGTGGTCTTTCTTCGAGGATCTCCCAAGGCACTGATGACGTTGCCCAAGGCCAGGAGGCCACAGTTGATCTGGATACTCTCCTTCAGCCTCTCCCCTGTGTTTCCCGTCTTCACGATGCGCTCTGAGCCCGCCAGGTCCACAAAATGAAACTTGGACACGAGGACCTGTCCGGCGGCGGGCAGGGCGGGGGGCCGGCGGTGCAGGGGCAGCCGGCCAGCCCCACGCCGCTGCTCCATGGTCACCGTGAAGATGGTGTGCGAGCGGCTCGACTGCCTGTTGATGTGGGTGGCTCCCGTGTGCTTGGCTGTGTTCCCCATCTCCAGCAGGCTCAGCACCTCGTCCAGCCCTTCCACCTCTGACTCCTTCACCCCGCAGAGCACTGCAAAGCAAAGGCAGCTGTGGCTGGGAGCGATGGGCTGCCCGAGGATGCAGCTCCTCTGCAGCCTGGTGCTGTCACCCTGCCCCTACTGGGCCCTGCCCAGACCAGCTTTCAAGATTAAGCACAGCAAACTGCTGCAGGAGACAAAGGGATGGAGGGAGAAGAGCTGGCTCTGCCTTCAGGGATAGATAACCCAGCTCTGGCCTACAGCATGGGGAGAAAAGGAGCCTGTGCACAGCCACACGTACCAACGTTGCCCTTGTCATCCTCCCGGATCTGGATGTCTTTGCTGGCTGTATCCACCTGCAGCAAGTCCCGAAACTCCTCCTTGTACACTTCCAGGTAGGACACTCGGACTGTGTAGTCGATCAGGTCATTCTCATCGATGAGCCTGAAGGTCTCAGCCATGGCTCGTGGGATGATGCCCTGCTCGTCTTCATTGATGGAAGCTGGCAAAGAGAGGCACATGCTCATAGAGAGCAGGGAATGTCCAGGGAACCCATGCTGGCTGGGGACAGAAGCCTGCCTGCAACGTCAGCTGGAAAGGAGCAGCCTCACAACTCTCCCACAGGTTAGCCCTCACAGGCTGGGTTACACATCCCCCAAGACCTCTGGGCAAATCCTATCCCACTGCTGTGCTGGATTCCAGCAAAGCTGCTTGCTTCCAGTCCTTCCTCAAGAAGGAAAAAGCACCTCAGCATTTCAGTGAGAATCAAACACCATGCCTGCAGCTACAGTGTGCGGTCCTTTGAAGCCAGCATGACTCCACAACTTTTCCCAGCTCTGAAAAGCTTTTCTTTTTTTTCTGGAGCTTGCAGCTTGCTTGTGTCTGGCCACAGCACTCCACTGTCTGAATTTTAAATGTTTTTCCTTTTGTCTCCAAGAACCATGTAAAATGGCAATTCCCAAACTTGGGGCAAGGATAGCCTGAACTGGGAGACTGAACACAGACTGAGATTAAAGGTATGAAACAATTTAGTGTTTACAAATTATGCAATTAACTAAAGATGAAATGTTTACAGTACACCCTCTGTAAGAAATCACAATGCCATTAAACCAGAATGAAAATGTTTTCTCCTTCCTCATTTCCTGCACATAAAGAAACTAACAGGATTTACACTTGCAAACCTCCCTCTCCTTCAGGTCTATTCCAGGACCTATCACCACCATCTCCAGAGCTGGTGGAGGACCAGGTCCTGTCACTTGTCCTGCAGTGTAAGAGGAGAAACCTAGACACCGTAATCTCAAAGGTGCTCATGGGAGGTGGCTACGACAACACAGGCAGAGGGAAAGGAAAGGCTGCTGGGGAGTAGGATGGCAGGGGGAGGTTGGCTTGAGCTGCAGGGGCTGGCATGGTGGAAGAGTTGTTTGGGAATGAAACTGGAAGTGATGGAGATGTTGATACAGCTGGGTTTGGGTAGAGAGAGCAAGAGTGCTGAAATGGGTGTGGACAGCAGCACTGGTGAGGCTGGCGGGCTGGGAGAGATGGCTGAGATAACGATGATATGGGGGGCTTGGCTGGGGGGGGCAGATGGACATGGAGGGAGGGGGCAATGTGGGATGGGGGGGAGCGGGGGGGGG
>VXBU01000360.1:137306-224598 GCA_013400315.1 Bombycilla garrulus | reverse complement strand
GGATGGCATGGGAGAGGACATTGGGACTGAAAAAAGGGAATGGGGTTGGCTGGGATGGGATCAGAAAGGATAAAACAGAGGGGAAAAGATGGGACAGAATAAAACAGAAGGGACGGGACGGGACGGGACGGGACGGGACGGGACGGGACGGGACGGGACGGGACGGGAGGGAGGAGGATGCTGCCGGTCCTCGCTGCACCCCGGGGAGAGCGGCCGCGGGGAGCGGGGGACGCCCGTGGCTGCGGGAGCTGCGCGGCGCTCCCCGGTGCTCCAGAGAAGCTCCATCACTCGGGAGATGCTCCATCACTCTTGGGATGCTCCTTCGCTCACAGGGGACTCCATCCCTCGTGAGATGCCTCGTCACGTGCGAGGCAGCGCTCCGTTAATCGTGAGATGATCCATCTCTGGTGAAACCAAGTTCCCCCACCCATGAGGCGCTCCGTCAGTCACAAGGGACTCGCATCTCTCGTCGCTGAGGAGACACCTCAGCACCGGTGACACTTCTCCGCTCCTGGCAGACATTCCGACCATCACCGCGGGGAAGGGACAAGGGGCTACGTGGCCCTGCCGAGGCCCGGAGTGCTCGGGGTGGAGGCGTGGGCACCTCCGGGGATGCGGCTCGCGGAGCAGCTGGTGCCGACAGCTGGTGCTTCCCGGCCGCCCGCCGTGCTGGGGGCTGGCAGGGCCGGCTCAGCCACTGACGTATGTTCAGGACAATCTGAGCGATGACAAAGTTTTTCATCCGGCTGCCTGCAGTTCCCTCCGCACCGCCCCTGCGGCTGCGGGGAGGGGTATGGGCCTCGTGGGTCCCCTGAGTGCCGTGGGAAGCGCTGGGCTGTCGGCTGTGCCGAGCGGAGTTGTACACACGGCTGGGACTGCCGGAGGGGCTCTGCCGCGCTCGGCATGGGGCTCCGGCTCCCTCTGCGCCGGAGCACCAGCTTCACCCCCGACCACCCTGCCCTCATGGAGGTGCCTGGCCCCACTGCCCTGAAGATGGAAGCAAATGTCCTTGTCATGGGAGCAGACGATGTGGGGAAATCAGGTGAGAACTGACCGCGAACTGGAACAGGGGGTTCCCAGGCTGGAAACATTCCCAGGCAGCAGCGTTTGGAGGACCAGTGGCAGGGAGCAGCCATGGAGCAAATTGGTGAGATGGGGCTGAGCCCGGGGGTGCAGCTGTGGTTCAAGGTGGGGAAGCTGAGCACAGCCTTGTAGCCAGCTGGGGAGTGACAGGGGAAGGTATTTTCCACTGAGCTGCAATTTGCTGCCGCTCTGGATGGTGTAGATGCTTTGGTTCATGCTGTGCCTCTGCTGCACTCACAGACCTGCTGGTGGCTGGGGAAACTCAGAGGACATTCCTGCTTGCAGAAGTTTACAAGGGGATGGTGCCTGACATTGCTCTGGATTTAGAAAGGAGAACCCTTCAGGTTTTGGATTATTCTGATGATTCCTGTCCTTCCCTCTGCAGCTCTGACTGTGCGTTTCCTGACCCGGCGCTTTATTGGGGAGTATGGAGACATGGGTGAGTGCCAGGCCAGGGCCAGGCCAGCTCCCAACAGGGACTGGGGTCGAGAGACAGCCCTGCTTCTGCCTGTGGGATTTCATTGCAGCCCTTTCCTCTCCTGCCTTTCTCCAGAGCCTTTGCCTGCCCCCAGGGCTCGATGTTGTGTTTGCTCAGTGACCCATCTCTTTGCTCCAGAACTGCTTCTCTGGGGTGCAAAAGGTCCAGGGTGGCACTGGTGACNTTTTTTTTTTCTTTTTGGGGGGACAGAATTCATCTACAGCCACAACCTGACTGTGGATGGCCGAGAGATTCTCTTACACATCTGGGACGTCCCCAACTCCCAGGTGAGAGGGCTCCACTCATATCACCCATTTCTCGCCCAGGAACAAAAACCCCCTTTAGTGGAAGATATCTATGGGGAACCACAGACTGGGAGGTCCAGTTGAGCAAGGCTCTCAAATCAGAGGTTTCATAAGTGGCTGAACTCTTCTCACCTGCCAAGCACAGGACAGCAACATTGCTGACAGGGTAGCAATAGTTACCATAGCCCATGGCCCTCTGGCTGAGAACACTGGAGCTGAAGCTAATACAGGATGCATCAGCTAATACTGATGCTAATACAGGACTGTGCTAAAGAAGTGGAAGTGCTGCTCTGAGGTCCCCACTCTGTTATCACGTACAGCCTGCAGTGCTTGGCAGCTGGGTGAGGGTAAGGATTAGGGTGTGATGCTGAAAGCTGAATTATCCCCCCTGGTTAGTTCTGCCAGGTGCTGCTCTGCCCTCCTTGGTACTCCTCTTTCTCTTTGCCCTTTTGCTGCTCTCTAGCTGTCCCTGTCCCGACAGGCTCAGGATTGCCCTCTTCTAGCAGGCAGGCGTGGAGAGAGGGAGCCTGATAAAACAACCCTTCCTTTTCTCTTTTCCCAGGAGCAGGCAGAGGATGGCTCCTCAGAGGAGAAGCGAATCCAGTGGGCAGACAGCTTTGTCCTGGTCTACAGTATCTGCGACCGTGCCAGCTTCAACATCCTGCCCCTCAAAATCCAGTTCATCAAGGCAGCCAAGGAGGGGCAGAGCCAGGAGAAGGTGCCCATTGTCATTGTGGGCAACAAACGGGACTTGCAGCACCAACGGGTGGTGTCCAGCGAGGAGGGCCGGCTCCTGGCCCTCTCTTTAGACTGCGGTTTCTATGAGGTCTCTGCAGCTGAGGCGTATCACGGGGCTCTCATGGTGTTCCATGGACTGGCCAGGCTCATCCCAGACACCAAGCTGGCCCTGAAGAAGGGTACAGGGATCCGTGGCATCGTCAAGACCATGTCGGCGGTGTTTGCCCGTAAGCGAACAGACTCCCTCTGAGCTACTGCCTGGGTGTTGCTGCTCTCTGTGCTGCCCAGCTGGGCCAAGCCTCCTCGCTGGTGCCAGTGGAGGTGGTGTGTGTCTTCCCATGAGTATGACGGGTTCCTTGCTGTCCTCCTAGTGTCAGGGTCTGGCTGTCCTGCCATGCACAGCCGAGGACTGTAGTGTGTTCCTCTCGGCTCTGCTGTGGGACAGTCTCATCTCTTTGCTGTACCAGCTCTTTAGGTGCCTCCTGCTTTCTCCTTCTGTCCTCCAACACTGGAAAACACGGGGGGATTTTGCCAAATCTCCAGGCAGCAGCATCCCTAGCTCCTGAAGCAGGAGCTGCCCGGGCTGTCAGCGATTAGGGAGGATATCCTGCTCTTGTACAGCACACGACTCCCTGTCTCTCCACTCCTACTCTGGGATCCTTATTCCTGCTTAACCCTCATCAGAATCCTCTTCATTAATGATCACCCATGAGCTGGAGAGGTGAGGCTTTCTCCACTGTGGTGGCACTGGTAGTTCCCGGTGTGTATCACCGTGTGGGAGTGTCCCAGAGCCCAGGGCACGGCGACCCTGCAGGGCTTTGGTGAGGGGTGGTGCCTCGCATTCCCCCCACCGCGCTTTTGAACGGTCCTGCTCTCCCACAGCCTTTCAGTGATCACAGCCGTTTCCTTGTGCGGGCGAGGCTGTGCCTGGGAAAAGCAAGCGCGGGGCTCGTTCCCAGGATGGGAATTGCACCACGCGCCCTCCCCAGCCACTCCTGTAAGGCTGCCTGTCCCCGGGGAGGAAAGGAGGTGGGGAAGGGGGTCGCTGAGCTCCTCGGGAACCCTTCTGCTGCTGGGAGGCTTTTCCCTGCCTCTCCCAAACCCTTCTCTTTGGGCCCTGGGAAAGCAGTGTATTGGAAGGGGGTGTGTGCGTGCTGTAGGGACAGAGATTTCTCTGCTGTGTTCTTCTGGAAATGCAATAAATTGTCTTTGGCAGGAAGCCCCGGCTCCTTGGAGCTGTGAATTTGTACTTGGGGCATGGGAAGAGACACGTACTGTGCTGGGCATGAGCACCCACCATCCCAGTGGCAGCTGTGGCTACAGGGAGTGTAACAGGATGTTTCCTGCACCCACTCCCCTGGCCCTGAGTTGGGGGTCTCACCCCACTCTGTTCCCTTGGTTTGGTTTCTCCCTCCCACAGAGAAGCCGAGCAGATGGGGTGAGCGGCAGGTGGTTTATTATTGCAGGTTTATTATTGCAGCAGATACAACAAGGTGTTGTGGAAAGCCAGGTGATCCTGTGGGAGAGGGGCTCCAGGAGCTCCACCTGTTCTCACCAGCCTTTTTCCTGACCCCACCGTCCATCCAAGCACCAGCTGGGGGGGAAGTGCCCAGGGCTTTCCCACTCATGAATCCTGCTGGTTGGTGGGGATCTTCAGCCCCTCCGTGGAGGAGCAATCTGTGCCTAGGGATGGGTCCTGCAAGGAAGGATGGAGGGAGGAAGGATGGGGAAACAGGCTTGCTGTGGTGATGTCTGACAGCTTTGCCATCCTCCCTGCTCTCTCTCACTGCTCTTCTCAATGTGTAGCCCATCTAAGTTCACTCTGTCTGCTGAGCAGGGTCTAGGGTAGCCCAGTGCCAGCCCTGGCCCTTCTTCTGGCCTCACGCTCTTTCCACATCTCCTCCCACCTTCCCCTACCTTCTCCTTCCAGCAGCAGGGCTTTTGGTTGCCTTTATTACCCCATCCTGGCCGTGATGCGCTCCAGAATAAGCTATCCCATGGCCTGTCTACCACTTTAAGCTCCTGTCGTGGAACAGGGGTGTGTGTGGGCAGCTGGCAGGGGCCCAGGCAAAGCGTGCTGAGGGGATCTGAGAGGGGCTGGGATGTGCTTGTCCCACCCCTGCTCAGTCCTTCTTGAAGACAGGGCTGTAGAGGTTGCCATAGTAGGCCCGGCTGTACATGGACTCGGGGCTGAAGCGGTAGGAGCCCTCGCTCACCCGCCTGTTGTAGGGGGAGAAGGCGGATTTCCGTGGCAGCGGGTAGTCGGGGTCGAAGGCGGGGCTGCGGTAGTAGTTGTGCCGCAGGAAGAGGGGATCCTCGAGCCCCAGGAAGGAGAGGGGGTGATGGCCACGGTACAGCCGCCAGTCGCTCCTCAGCTGGGATTTCTCCTCAGTGGAGGGGGCCGCAGGCTTGGTCTCCTCCTCCTCCTCCTCCTTTTTCTCTTTCTTCTCTGTGTCGGTCTTGCTGCCCCTGGATGCTTCCTCTTCCTTCACCGACTGCCTGCGGAGCTGGGAGATGGGGTGAGCACCCAGCCAGGTTATCCCTACCTGCCAGCCCTGCTCCACCTGTGCTACACAGCCCCCTCTAAACTGGGAGAACCTCAGGAGAAGCCAGTGTGCCCCCAGAATAGAGGGGAGTGGGTGGCTTGCAGTCCTTGAGCAGCTGTGGTGGAGAAGTGCTCCCAGGGGAACAACAGGCTGAGGTAAAGGAGAGAGAACAGGGTCTCAGCCCGAACTTTCACCTTCCCAGGAATGTGGTTACACTTTGGCTTGGGCATGAACTGTGGGAAGGTGTCACCACTGTCTGACCCATTTGCTCTATCGGGGGACTTGCTGTCATGGCTTTGGGGATGCTCAAGAGGAGGGTGGGACTGAGGTGTCTTCACGGACCCCATCTCCCCAGTGTGGTACCCTCTGACACGGCCTGCAGCTGTGGGGTGCTCGTGGGAGGAGACCGAGCAATGTGGGGTTTGCTGGAGATGGACAGGCCTGGTTGGGGTCAAACTCACCGGCACGTAGCTGTACAGGGTGCCCAGCAGGTGCTTAGGGGCGCTGACCAGGGTCCCCCCGAGAGCATCCACTGTCTCCATGGCCCTGGACAGCCTGCGGGGGGCGAAGAGGATCAGGCCCTCTGCTGCATCCCAGGCCACGGCCGGGGCCTTCTTCACGCTGGAGATGCCGGAGGCGCAGGCGGTTTGCAGGTTGTGAGCCACGCTGCCCACGAGCCCGGGGTCCTGTCCCGCCTGCCCAGAGAAACCAGCTCAGCTCCTGGCCAGGGCCTCTGTCCCACCGGCCCCTCCAGGCAGCACAGGGGTGGCCCTGGTTTCCCCATCCCCTTTGCAGCTCTAAGCCCGAGAGATTTCAGCTCGCTGCCCTGCTGAAGCCACCACAGCTCTTTGCAGCAGGGTCTGTCTCTGTGCCTGGCCCCTCCAGGCCCCGGGGGACCCTTTGCTTGAGGCTATGCTTCCGCTGCAGGCAGAGGCAAAGGACACTGACCCCAACCTCCTGCTTCCCGTCCCCAGGTCCCAGTGGAGCCGATGCTGCAGACTGTTCCCAGCCCAACCGGCTCACACCACCCCTCACTGCTGGGACCATGGCAGGGGACTTTTCGGGGGTGTTCAGAGGTTCAGTGGGGAGTTCAGTGCTGACATCCCACAGCTCTAAAGGAGTTTTGAACATACAAGCCAGGGTGACTTTGCCTGGCGCAGAGGCTGCCCACAGCCCCCGGCTTTGGAGAATCAAAAGGGGACTCCTGGGGCTGCCCCACGGTCCTCTTGCATCCTCCAAGCTGCAGTTCAGGACAGAGCAGGGATAGGGGCCTCGTCCCCAAAGGTGTGGGGAACAGCCTCCATGCTTGCACGGTCCATGGGCAGGAGGATGCTTTGGAGCATTCCCAGCTCACTGCTCTGCTTTTCTCCATACCTTGGTGTGGTTGTTGTCTTTCTTCCCTGCCTTCTCCTTCTTCTGCTCCAGTGCCTTGCTCTGGCGCCGGGTCGGCCAACCCGCGCTGCCCTGCCCATCGCTGCGGGCCTGAGGGGCCGCAGGGGCACTCGGCTGGACCAGGCTTCCCTGGAGGGGGGGCAAAAAGCTACCACTCAGAGGGAGGTGGCTGCCCCCATCCACTCCTTCCTCTTCAGCCTGAGGATTTCACAGGGGCGCATGGGGAGCATGGAGTTCATTTGTGCATCTGGGGAGAAATCCTGAGGGCAGATGGGAGCTCTGGGATTTTGGCACAGCCCAGGGAAGACGTTCCCACTGCAGCACAGGGTAAAAGAGGCACTTCCTTCTCCCCATCCCCTCTGGGTCTCTGCAGGGTCTTTTTGCTTTAGGAAGGATGTTACGGCAAGGCCATAAATCAACAGTTACACACTGTGAGCCTGCTAAAAATAACTTCTCTCACTAATATGGTACATGGTTATGTGTGAACATCACGCAGGAACTGCTTGTCCTGCTGAGCAGGGGAAATGTACTTTGCTCAGATTCACTCTAAGGAGCCTGAGATGTCCCATCTGAAAGCAAAATCAGCTCAAAAGAGGCTGTGGGGGAGCAGGAACTCAGCAGGTGGGTTCTGGCACTCACCAGGATGGGGATCCAAGAGGCCAGCTCCTGCCCTTTGGTTTTGGCACGCTGGAGGCTTTGGGTGGTTTGCTGGTAAGCGCGCTGGGACACAGTGCTGACCAAAGCACCAATCCGGCCCAGGGTGCTGGGAGCGCTGTCAGCACTGGGAGCACTGGGAGTGCTGGGGGTGCTGGGTGTGCTGCATGCCCTGGGAACACTGGGAGCCCTGGGAGCACTGGGAGTGCTTGGAGTGGTGGTAGCGCTGGGCTGCCGCTGGGACACCTTTGGTGTTGACAGATGTTTCTTTTTGGTCTTCTTATCTAAAGGTAGGAGAGTACAGGCAGAAGAATGGTGGGAGGGTTACATTCTGGTGGGACAGCCCTCCCAGGCACCCTTATGCCAAAGTCCAGGGGCTACCTCCTGCCCCATGCACCCCATGACTGAGGAGCCACCCAGCCAGTTGTCAGCAGACTTCCTCAGAGGGGATTTGGGTATCAGGACTACCTGCTTCTTCATCCTCCTCTGGCAGCAGGTATTCCATCAGCTTCTCCAGCCCTCCCAGGGCTGTGTCGACCCCTGCGGCTGCCATCTGGGTCACTGAGTTCTTCCTTGTGTACTTGGCTGTTGTTTCCACCGTGCTCTTGGTGGCCTCATAGCCCTCCGCCGCCAGCTCTATGATCTTATCCATGGAGCTGCCAATGGTGCTTTTGGCACTTTGGAGGGGGCAGGAGATGGTGTCCTTCAGTTCAGATGCGAGCTGTGGGCAGAGAGATGGAGAACAGCCCCACCGGTGTGCTTGGGGTGGCATGGGACAGCCAGAGGGACCGCAGGGACCACGCCCATGCCAGTAAACAGCTCCAAGAGGGGCATAACAGCTCTCTCCAACTTGGGCTGGAGGTAGCAGGCAGGGATGGGACACAGGACATTGCTGACTTATATTTGGGAGCCCTAAGCATTGTTTAGGCTGCAGAAGCCCTTGGAGGAGCCCTCACTTGGAGATGCTGCCTTGTTTCCCAGCCAGCAGCCTGTCACCATTGAGAAACAAGACTAGAGGAGAGGCACCGAGGGCTTTTCAGAGGGGCTGGGGGGTCCTAGATTGTCTTGACTGTGACTTACCTTGTCAACAGGGTACTGGAGGGCAGGGATCTTCTCCTCTAGGTGGTCCAAGCCCCGGCAAGCCAGGTTGTTGGCCACAGCGACTGCCTTGGGCAAAAGCACGGTAAGAAAAGCACCTGGGTTGTGCCAGGCACGCGCTTATGCCAGCGCTGCCCCACCAGGGAGGCTCTGGCGGCCCCCCTGCCACGTCCCCCCCAGCACAGGGACTCACACTGCGGCTCTAGGCGGCGCACCACGGGCTCCATGCCCCACATGGCCAGGGCGCCGGCGCCCTGCACGCCCCGCTCGTACACCTCGCACACCGAGGCCATCAGCGGGTGCGACTCCTTGGTGCTGCTGTACTTGCGCTGCAGGGTCTCGCAGGTCGAGCTCACCACGGGCAGCTGCAGGACCCTCTGCAGCACGTTCTCCTGCACGTGGCAGACGGGCATGGGTGAGCCAGCAGCCCTCCCCTGAGGAATGCCCCATTGCCCACACACCGGCGGCTCTGGGTGGGTTGCAGTGGCCTGAGGACTTCGGCTCGCACAGGACAAGGAGGAGGCCATTTCTCAAGTCCCACTGAGGGTCTCCCAGGTATGCTGAGTAAGGACAAGCAGGCTGGCTGCTGCCACTGAGGGAGCAGGGACACTGTGGGCAATGTCCGAGGGGGATGGTCCCCACTCCTCTAATGTCCCAGGCCCCACTGTTTAAGTGCTCCCTCTGGCTTTCTACCCTGTGGAGACCTCCATGGCTGCTGGGGACTAAATGGGGCACAGATGAAGGACAGGCACAGTTGGCAGCTATCACTTAGTGCTGGCAAGGTTAACTTTTTTGAATCTGAACTATTTAGTTCCAAGCAAGCACAAAAAGTTTATCCTTTCCCTGTGATGATGCTCCATACTACTGCAGGTAAAGATCCATATAAAGAGAACATGGGAACATGTGGGACAGTATGAGGTGCGGCTGGTATTTACACACTACCTGACCCCTTGGCACATCTCTGCCCTTTTCTTTCTCCCTCTCCCTACACCCACCTTGGCACTTCCATCTTGCAGAGCCTGAGTCTTCTTCACCGTCATTGTGGCGCACCCACCTGCAAAGCAAAGTTGGGAAGCGCAGACTCTGCCTGAAAGCAGGGCTGGGCTTGGGCTCCCCCCTCACTCCTGCACCCCCAAGCACAGCAGCTGGGCTGACACACCTCCCATGGGTGCAGTGGATGTGGCATTGCCCAACGCTCGACTTTTTACCAGTTAAACTGTAAAACCAAAGCCTCCATGCAGCCCTGCCCTGCCCGTGTGCCTTAACAGCCAAAGGTACGAAAAAATTAGTCGAGAGGCATCTAGTTTAGAGAAGTTATGGTAAGGGCAGGATAAGGTATGCTGGCAAAGCAAACTCAGAACAACCAGGATGCTGACAGATGTGCATGAGAAAGGACTCTGGCTGAGAAGGAGTAAGAAGGTAGGACAGGAGCAGACAAAGAGCGGTGGGTGGGGATATGGTGAGATGTTCAGGTGAGTTCAGCATTCCCCTCACACATATCTGCTGCTCATAATGCTAACACACATCCTTGTGAAAACACAGCTCCAGCACCAGCACAGACCCCTTTTTCTTAGCGGCAGTAGAAATTCTGGAAATCTAGAGAGAATAGGTGATCCCTGCTCTCACTCTCTGGTCCCACTGAAGCTGTCCCGAAGCACCCAGTGGGCACAGGCTACTCACCGAGGGCCAGCCTGTCCCCAGCAGAGCAGGAGCAGAGAGTGGTGTCTGCACTGTCCCTTCAGCCAGGTCCTGTGAGGGTGATGCACAGTGCTCTGGCCACTACCAGCACCACGAGGCCCCACCTCCCAGTTGCGTGGGCTCGGGAGCTGACGGGTTGTGGTGGAAACGGGCCAAGGAGCTCCCTGAAAGCACCGTAATTGGGAACAGATGACTGCAGAAAATCCCCTTTGTTGCCTTCCCTGCAGAGTCCAGAAGCCACAGCACGGCTGAAATGTTCTGGGGTTTAACACCACTCCTTCCACAGGAGAGGAGAAGACGCTGCCCTGGGACCTCCCCACCTCAAAAGCAACAAATCATGAGCAGACAGGGAGAAGGTGAAGAGTCAGGCAGGGTTTCCTAAGATATTAAAACCTTCCTGTACTTCCATTAGCCCTGTTATGTCTCATGGTGCCCCAGGGTATGATCCTGTTGGGAAACCTAACATAGACCAAGAACATGGTTTATCCACAGGAGAGTTTACTAAATTCAAGGAGCAGAAGGCAGATGTGGGGGGACATATTCTGCTTGAAACAATCTGGTTTGGCCAGGTGTGCAATTTCTGAGATGATTCATGAGGCTTTGGTGAGGAGGCTTTAGCTGAGGGTCAGGGTAGACACTATAGTAGGAAAGCTTTAGGCACTTGGGGTAGATGGAGAAAAAGATCAATTTGGAAGTAATCTCTGAAGATAATTTCATTCAACTTTTGCTCAAAGCAGGGCTATCTTCAAAGCCAGATCAGGCTGTCCCAGGTCTTGTCCAGTCTTTCCCTCTCTCTGGGGCCCAGTTCCTGTGCTAACCATACTAATGGTTAAACTGTATTTTCCTAATGTCCAGCTGGAATTTTCTGTGTTGTACCTGACATCTCCTATCCTTGCTTTGTGCACCCCTGAGCAGAGTTTGTGCCCCACCTGGTGCTGGTGCAGCCTGTGTTCTGTGCCCCTGAATGCCTTACCCTCCCTGTGATCTGCTGACGGACTATTCAAGATGTCTCCGTGATAGTGGTACAAAAACAAGACATGGTTCCCCAGTTGTGGAATCACAAATGCTTTGTAGAGGAACAACTGCCCTCCCTAAGCAGCCAGCAATGCTCTCACTAAAATGCTGCTCTTCCATGGCCTCGATGCACAGGAGGCACACTGAGGACTCAAACCATTAACAAATCCATTTGTGGTGCTGGTTGAAAAGACCACAACACCACCTGTGTGGGGCTATGCCAGGTCTTGGTTATTGACTACAGATGAGCCACATTGATGAGACAAGGACAACGTGGTGCAAAGAGCACAAATGCCAGAGGGCAAGGCAATAATCAGGGAGATCAGTGCAGGTGAGTGGTCCAGGGCTGCTGTGTGTCCTGGATCGAAGCTGGGAGCCCCTTGGCACGTGGCTCACAATGCCCACAGCTGCCCAGCACTGCCATTCAGGACATGGAGGTGAGCACCCAACGGTCCCACAGCTCCCTGGTTGTGGCTGCTCTGCTTGTACATGGGGGTGGGAGGCTTCCCTGGGGCATGGGAAAGTCACAGATGGAAAGAAAATGCCCCCTTTCCTTCCCAAAGAGCCCAGGGTTCCTCCCAGCCCAGGGCTGTGCCTGCCTTGCTGGTACAGAGGCACATGAATGTGCTGGGCTGCCTCCAGCTGGTGCCGGGGTCAGTCACTGCCCCTGAGACAGAAGGACAAAGGGCGCCAGCCTGCTTGAAAGTTTGCTCTCTTGGCACTGAGATTTTTCCAGCCCCACTGGCCTGGCTGAAAGTGCAGAGGGCACAGTAACCTCCTCTCCTTGGCTGGAGCGAGGAGCCAACACAGCCTTTTCCCTACTAACGCCTGTGCTCATCCCTCCCCTTCCTCTGGGGCAAAGGCTGTGCCAGCCCCGGCTCTGCAGGGCACAGGTACCGCAGCCTCCCTGCCCCAGCACTCCAGCTTGCACCAGAAACACTTCCTGTGCTCCTGCAGGCAGTGTTTAGAACTCACCAGAGCCACAGGGTGCAGGGAGGCAGTTTCACACCCCTGTCTCTGCACTCTACTCTGTACTCATTAATAAACCATGGTGAAGGGATGAGCCAGATCCCCAAAGCCCTGCAAGGCACCTTTACACTTTGGTCTGGGAAGGGGCTGGAGAGGCATCTGATTCATTTCTGTGCAGGATCAGCAACCCCATAATCACTGCTGACAGTTTCTTTTTAAGGACTGCACTCCTGGGCAATCTATTTAGATTTTTATTTTACTTTGAGTTCAAAAAAAGGTGCGATTTAATTCTATGGGGCAATATAAAAGTATTATCTCCTGGATTTAGAAATCGATTTATTGCCTTGCTCTTGGCAGAAAAGCTTTTAGACACTTGGAAGACTAGTCACACCCTCCCCCAGTCACATTTCCTCTACAGAACCGGTTTATTTGGTATCTCCCTGGAGATGTTGGTTTTTAACTTTGGACTGCTCTTGACACTCACCTGGGAATCCCCAATGTCTCACATATTCCTTGAAATATCATGCCAAGCACAGTGTTAATGTCAGCAAGGCCTTGTCTATAAGCAGAAGAGATGAATACTCTCCTACTGTTTCCATTACAAAATGTGCATGAGGCCACGAATCCAGAAGGAAACTCTTGCTAAAGCATTCCTGAATGCCATGCTTTATACACTGTTCAGGAGCTGACATTTTGGAGCTTCCAAGTCTGCAGGACTCCCACTCCAGGGGGTAGGAGCTAACAGTGAGCTCAGTTTAATGGTTATCCCAACTCCATCCTTTGCCACTTCTGCCTGAGATGTTTCCCTTTGTTCCTCCCCTCAGCTGGCACTTGTCAATAAACTACGACCATCAAATGAAAAGCTGTTTGTAAGATACTGAAATGCAATATCTGGTGTCCCTGTCCCTTTCACCCAGCTGTGCCACACTGGCCATGAGGCTCCAGCCCTCACTGCTGGTACTCAAAGGCAGATAGCAATTCCCAAAGCACCACCTTGCTTCAGAGCTTTCTGAGGATGCAGTTTCACCTGATACTCATGTATTTCTTAATGTTTTTGCAGTTTAAATTGTGATTCTAAATTAGCTGGATGAATCTAGCTGCCAATTGGCTACTGTAGAAGGAAAGCTCTAGAACCCAGCCACAGGCAATGTGTCTTTAAGAGTGTCACCCTTCATAAAATTCAGAGATGGGAGGGATCCTCCCTCCTCCAGCATCTCTTAACACCACCTTCCAAGTTACACACAGACACAGTGTCACACTCATCACAGTTTATTGCTTATGTTCAAACATCTTTTTCTTACTCCAACTGCTGTATTAGAAACAGATACAAAAAAAGGCACTAAAAGGGTTTTCTCCATATGATCACAATCCTATGGCTTCAGTCACATTATGTTAAGGTACCTTAAATCACCAGCCTCCAGCTGGGGAGCAGAAGGCAAATATTAGTGCTCAAAATCCAGTAAACAGAAATACTCCTGTGTGCTCCAGCCTACCTCATGGAGAATGGGACACATGGGGCTGAGACAGGCTGAAAACTCATCCCCCATTTCCCTCAACGAGGCTGTACATGCTCATCCACACCAGACCCTACAGGAGAAACACCAAAGCCTGGCTCAGAGCTCTGCACAGAGTTTGCCTGCAGGGCACAGGAAGGTGGAGACTGGGCTACACCACTGTATCAGTGGCTTTCCCCAAAAAGTGTAAGAGAGAAAGAGAAAGCAGTTGGCAAACCAGTGAAATTATTTTGTGAAGTATTTTCCGTCTGACAGCTCCCCTGAGTGGGATTGAAAACACATTTTTAACAATGACATGGAATGCTGTAGACAAAAGCTGGTCAAACCTCCACTGTCAGATGATCAAGACTCCTCTTCCTTTCTTCCAAGGTTTGCTACACACTGGGATAATGATCAACTCTGACCAAGGTAGGGGTGGATTCTACAATGCCAGATGAAAGACAAATAAAGAAAGAAACAAAAAAAATTCCATTGTTATAAAGGAGAGGAAGCCTAGAATATAGCTTATAGTATATATCCCACACAAAATGCTCCATTTTGGCCTGAACTGCCAGTATGCTCTACTTTTAGTGCTACTCATTTCCATATTAAAAAGAAGAGCTGCTGAAGGCCACATCTGCTCTTCAAACACACTTAATTATCCTGCCCAGCAACCTCTTTCTTTTCAAACACTTTACTGGCAGGTTATCACTTCATATTCAAACTAGAAGTAATTCCAAGCCCAACCACAACTTCAGGGAAACTGGAGCACTGCCTCATCTGCCTACTTAATTCCACATCCTTTGCCTTTCAGTAAAGGAGACCCATACCTTTTAATTTTCTGTTTTTAGATAGCATCAGAAACAATAAGAGAGCACCTTGGTCCAGGTTAGAGCAGTCTATTCACATCTCCTTGACAGATTAAACAAGGACTTCTTACACCAGGAAGCAGCAGAACACACAGGCCTAACTCTGATGAAGAAAAATGTTAAATTTATCTCCTATAGAATGTTTAATTTTGTCTCAGATGGTGTCAAACTGGTACTCTGTGAAGTCAGGAGCAGCAAAAACTGCATGCCATGCTAGACAGTTGGACACAGCATTTCTCTTTTAACCCACTTACAGTGACAGCCATCACTGCCAGCGAGGTCAGTGATGAACAATAACAGAGTTGCAGGGCAAACACGAGGCATTTTCAATGGCTGAACCCATTCAGCCAGCGAGGGAACACACAAGCAATCATGTGGTCATGAACAGGAGGATAGGGAGCACCAGATAGGAAAGTCTAGACCATGAATGCCCAAATCCAGTAAAAAGCTTTCTTCTCACATGGGATTCTGATGTTATCATGACCAACTCCATCTTCTTCTTTCCTGGAGCTTACACAACTAGAAACACGTCCTTGCAGTTTTTCCTGACTCAGCAAGCTCTGAGCCAGCTTCTCTTCTTAACTGCACGTTCCAAACTCATTATACTGGAATTTTTCATGTAAAATTAAAAGATAAAAACAAGCTCCTTATCACAATATCATTAATGGAAAATAGTTGTGCTTGCAATTAGAGGGGTTTGGGGGTTAATATGCTGTCCTGCACTAAAGCCCTCAGCTGTGGCGTGCTGAAGCAGTCAGAGTCACTGGCCAACAGTCCTCGGCTCACAGTACCAAAGGAAACAAAGAAAGTGCAGATTTTTTGGGACAGGAGTTGGCACTCATTAGACTGCAGCTCCAGCGTCACCAGTGCACACACCGCAGAGACCATTTCCAGGTACCATCACAATGCTCTCAGTGCCTGCAGGACACAGGACGCATCCACCCAAACCCACCAGAACACTCATTCCTGACTTCAGGCTGTTCTAACTGCAGCTCCTAACCTGCCTTAGCCCACTCCAGACAATCTGTGTAGGGACCTTGGATTAGTGAATTTAAACTTTCCAGTGTAAACACAATTAGTGTAGTCATGAATCATATATTACAGTTGCCTATGCAGCTATTTCACAACCCTGTATTGAAATAAAGGAATATTTTCTTATCTAGCAGCCAAGTTCTTTCTGTTTGTGAAATATTACTTGGCCTTTCCTCTCTCCACTCCATCAGGGAGTGTGTCATGGCACCAAACTCATCTGCAAAGGCACAGGGAAGGAAAAAGGGCAGAATTCACTTATTCAGAGGACAAAATTAATCTTGAGGTTATTTTAAGACATGTTCATTTGAAAGTGCCATATGAAGATAAAAATCTATCAGAGGATCAAAGCTGCAGCCTCATACTATGCAGCTCCTTTTATGTCACTGTTTCAGCTTCAGATGTGGGCTTGCTAATGTGAGGATCCCCACCAGGGAGGAGACGAGACCGCAGAAACCAAGCACTCCTGGGTTGGTCTTGTAGATTCCCAGCGAATCCAAAGGGCCTGAGAGATCACATAAGTTCTTCACCAAGTCCAGCAGCAAAGGAGGATTCCTTTTCAGTATGTGAAAGAGCTGGCAGAGAAAGCTGTGCAAACCATCATTTTTCACACCATTCAGTTCCTCGCTGTGTTTCTGCCAGAAGGAATTCTCCTCTGTCTTTTCTTCCAGTGCAGCTTGTTCCAGCCTCCAGGAGATCTCATACCAGTCCCTGGCCAGATTCAGCAGGAGTGAGCAGTAGTAGCACTTGGTAGCCCAGCTGTGCCACTTGGGTTTGTCGATGTGCGGCTGCAGCCCGACGCTCCTCAGCCACAGCACAGTGTCGCACACGAAGTACAGGCCCCGGCTCAGGTGGGAGGCTGTGAGGCACAGGCGAGGAACCACCTCAGGCAGCTCTGCAGCTCTCCTGGCTGCCACCAGGGCGTGCACCGTGTTGCCCAGTCTGAACACTGCAAGAAACCCCACAATGGTTAGCACCGCCCGGCCGCACGCACAGCTCGGCCTGCCACTGTCTGCACCTACTGTTACAAAACTTGGAGGCCTTTGGGCGTTTGTATGCTTAAGCACTTCTTAGAATTAGTAAGGAAAGGGGTAAACATCTCAGTTCTGTGTAAACATCACCAGCCCAGGACATACACACACATTTGGTCAACAGCCAGGACTTGCAGCCTCTCTTGCCAATTTGTTCTTGCACCTGGAGGCCCTCTGGACCAGTATCACCCTTGGCTCTGAAGAAGTCAGTGCCAGCAAATAAAGAGCACAAACTCTAATTTCAGCTGTACATTTCAGTGGATTTTACCTCACTTTGTGGACAGAAGATGTCACTGCATTAATCCTATTGCAACCATGAGATACAAGTTTCCTATGTGCCTGTGAAGCCAGTGACTCACCTGCTGAGCACAGAGACCAAAGTCCCTCCTCAGCCATGAATCTGTCAGAGGGACATGACCCAGTTCCCTGCAAACTGTGTAGACAGTGTATTCCATTTCAAGCTACAACATATGATAAACCTGATTTCACCTGCTGCACTGTTTGGGTTTTGGCCCCTGAATGTTAATACAATATTATTCAAAACACTTTTTACACCCTGCTGCCTTGTCACAGTGACAGATGTTGACAGTACCCAAGCCTAGTGGAACTACAATAGCCTTCAGTTTAGGCCTGATGTCTATTAGTGATTTATTTAGCAGAAGCACAAGAATTATGGCTATGCTGATAAACCAATTGGCCTCTCGACTAGAAACTACCATAACTCTGAAGCTAATGGAATAATAAACAAATCCATGGCAATGCAATAAACTAGAATATTTGTCTCCTATGCTGCAGCTGTTCCAGGATTGAGCAATTGACAAGTGGGTGGAAGATCAAGCTGAAAACAAGTGATACACGCAGAGTAACAGCGTAACCATCGTGGATGCAACCGTGACACAGAATGGAGTGATGCAAATGGTCAGGCTGTGCAGGAAGCATGGAAGGGTTTGTGATTTAGTAGGGTATAAATGCTAAAGTACATTAATATGTTAAGTAGGATATAAAAGCCATATTGAAGGATGGTCCTTCAGAGGTGTTTTTATGGAATGATGATCTTTTAACACTGGGCTGTCTCAGCCCATCAGCTGGAAGGACTAATGAGCACACAGTGAGCCAGCCCAGCCTCATAACCCCAGACTGTTCTTGAACACAGGTGACAGTTTGGCCTCTACAACAACAGCTGACTGTTAACTTCTTCCTCTCATCCTTCCAGCAGTCATTCCGATCGTTTAACTGGAGAGGAAGCTAAGGAAGTTAAAAAAGTCTATTTGGCCTTAGCTAGCCTGGAAAGCTACGGCAGGGATAAGGTCTATTGACAGTTTTGCAGATATACTAAAAGAGGTTTTGCGGCTCAAGGTAGGTTGATTAGAGGAAACACAAAGCCAGGAGCTGTTTTACTGGAAGGAGCAAGTGAAGAAGGTCTTATCCCTCTAGACACCAGGTACTTACTTTTCCGGCCAGAGCTCATGCTAGATTCCAACTGCTTGAGTTTCATTACCAGCTTCTTTTTATCGGCTTTATTCTCTATTAAATAGCTAAGCAACATGCATGTGTACTGAGTGGCTCTGGAAGGGAAAAAATGAGGAGAGGGGGACACAGGTGAGACACAGACAATCACAGGATGGCAGCAGCACGACAGGTTTATTTCACAGAGTCAGAATTGTCAGGGTGGGAAGGAGACCATGCAGTACAACCCCACTGTCAAGGCAGGATCGTCTGGAGCGGGTGACACAGGAATGTGTCTGGGTGGGTTTGGGATGTCTCCAGAGAGGGAGACTCCAGGACCTCCCTGGGCAGCTGCTCCAGCGCTCTGCCACCCGCAAAGCAAAGAAGTTCTTCCTCGTGCTGAGGTGAAACTTCTTGTGTTTTAGTTTACGGCCATTGCGTCTCGTCCTGTCGCTGCGCACCACGGAGGAGTCCGGCACCAAGCTCCGACAGCCGCCTTTGGAGCGGAGGGTGCCCCGGCCGTGCGGGGCCGGGCTGGGTGTGGGACGGGGCCGCGGCCCGGCGACACGGGGATGGCCGCTCACGGGCCCTGGAGCGGTGCTGGGGGGTTCCGGGGAGGACGCCCGCCCCCACACTCACCGGAAGAGCTGGTCGCGGCCCTGGGAGCGGTTGGTGAAGTCCACGAAGCCCTCCATGGCTCGGCAGCACCGCGGGCACGGCGCCCGCTCCGCCCCGCCGCGCTCGGGCCCCGCCCCGCTGCGGAACGCTCCGCTGCACGCCGCGTTCCCGGCCGGGCGGTGGCACCAAGGTGCCGTTACCACGGCAACCGTCAACAACGGAGCAGCGGCGGTGTCACCCCTAAAGGCTTCCCCCGCCCGGGAGCCGCCGGCTGACGGGATCCTGCCGGGAAAGCCGGGGGAGCCCGGCCCGGCTCCTCGACCCCGGCCCCGGCCCCGCTCCGAGGTCAGGCCGCTGTGAGGGGTGACGGCCGTGGGGTGCGCCCGCGTGAGCACGGCCCCGCCGCCGAGGTGAAGCTCGAAACCACTCGGTGTCTTGGAAATGAACTATAAAACTTCCAGTGGGAACACCTGCTCTGAAAGTTAATCGTCAGGATTTTACCCAGTCCGAATAAGTCCATTAAGGAATGTTAATATTTTTGAATGCTTTGTGATAATTCTTAAACAAGCTCGTGATAAAGTTTTTTTGGCTCTCTTTACCTGTGGGCAGCCTGCAGATCCCTGTGTGTCTGAGATCCCTAGAGCAGGACAAAACCCCCGGGAAACAGAGGCGATACAAGGAGAAATCAGCTGTACAGAATAGGGTTGCTCTGGCTATCAATTATGAAAGGAACCCACCCTTAGACATCATCAATCGTCTTTTCCCTCATTACCTCATGAAATAAAGTATTGAAAGACTCTTCCTTGTTCTGCATCCAGGGCGATTCCTGCATCCGTGGTGCGTTTTGCATCTGAAAGGGGACAACCATGGCGGTAAATACTCGGAAGCATCCTCTGGAGATTCCTCCACCATCTGAAAAAGGCTGGCCAGACGAAGACGAGGAAAATTTCTTCCTGCTGGATCCCGATCAAAAGCGTGATGTGCTGCCGCAGCCCTTCAGGATGATCAACAAACTGGTGATGCAGGTTTTTGAGAGTGCTATGGAAATAATTGAAAGAAGGGAGATGCTCCAAGAAGCACAAAAACGAAAGGTCCAGCCTAAAAAATGCTTTCCTACAGCTGAATTCCAGGTACAGAGAATCTTCCAGCAGAGATAGCATTAACCACTGTAGCAGATTTTGTCATTCTTCTGTTTATTACTTTCCTCAGAACACATCACCATCTCACTGCTTCAGTTTAAAAGCCTGCAGCTTCTAAGCTTGTCTGACAGGTTCTGCTTCCCACTCAACTATCACACCTCTCTGAAAAGAGAGAAGCAGGTATTAAATTCTAAATTCGCCTTCTCTTCCCAGGCTGGCTCCACCCTTGTTTGCTGGGGAGCAGGTAATTAGTCAGCAGCACACAAGTGGGCAAACTCAGCTCTGTGTGATGGTCAAAACTCCAATGGGAGCACCGTGAGCAGAATGACAGTGCTGCCGTCCCCATTATTGTCTGGGGGTGTCCAGGAGGATACTCTGGTGTCTGCTGGCGGTCTGTGATTGCCTGGAGGAGTTCAGCATCCCATCACAGCACTGGAACGGAAGGGCTGAATGCTCCTGAGCTCTTGGCCTTTAAAGCCCCTTCTGTTTGGGGGAAGGAGAAAGGTGTGAGGAAACTTTCTCATTCCTTACACAGACCAATCTCTGTGACAGAGACCAATCTCCCCTGCTGTTGTGGGGAAAGAATGTGTCAAAATGTTTCCCCTGTAGAATAAATCAGCATTTTCTGGTGAAAAGGCCAGGAATTTCTCATTAGCATGGCTGATGTACACTGCTGTGAGGAGGCAGGGGGGTACACTCATCGTTTCCCTTTTTTGGCAGGTAACTGAAAGAGCCAATTGCCTTGCAGTGTCTGGAAAATACGTGTTTGTGGGTCTGTCCGTGGGTCTGGCTGCCTTCAACATGTGTGACTCCAAGGATGCCTGTTCTTGGGATGCAGCCAAGACAGAAATCTGTGCCATCCGTGCCTCAGTTTTGGGGAATGAGTGCCATGTCCTGCTTGCTGTGGATGAAATGGGTTAGTGAACCGTGGATTTCCTTGCCCTAGCTGGGGATTAACTGTGCTCTGGAGCTGAGTTGGAAGCTACAGAACATTGTTAGGTCAGGAGGAACGTTAGGGTGGCTGAGAAGTTTCCTAGACAGCCCTGCAGAGAGGGTGTTGGACAGCTAACTGATTGTAGGGTGACAGAGGGCCCTTAGGGCCTTGTGATTAGCAGAGGGTGTGGGTTTGGTGACCCTTCTGGTGCAGGAATGTTTAGGGACATCTTGCTTAGGAACATCTTGGGCTGGGCAGAAGGAACTATTGCTCGGTATGACCTCCTGCCTGTGACCTGCTCCTGCCCCTGTAATAGTTTGTTGGTTCATCTGAAAGTTGTCATTTCTGGTGGAGATACTTTTCAGACTGGCTTATCCATCTCTATGCATGATCAAATGTTTGCTGGTGCTCTCATAAGGAAGCCAGCAAAAGTTTAGTGCTGGAACCAGTGGGAGATTGTTCCTTGGGCCCAGGAACAGTAACGTAATCCTGTTCACTCTCCTGCACGTGTTGGAACAACCATCTCCCAAGAACATGGCTAACTTTCATTCACTTTTCTCTCCCTCCTTCTGCTACTTCTGTATTTCTATTTCAGGGCTTGCCTGGCTCTTCTGCTTTCACAAGGGAAGCTTCCTGCTCATTAAAAGCCTGAATGAAGTGGTAAGTACTGAGCTAATTCCACAGACACTGGGAAGTAATCAATCATGAGGAATACCAATTGCCCTCAGAAATTTATTCATAGGCAGTAGCCCAAGACTGCTGCCCAATATTTATTTTTGTTCTTCCAACAATCTGCCTGGCCTTCAGCCTGGTGAGAACTGCGCGAGGCGATGGGGTTCTCTGAATCAGTGATCTTGCTCTGATGCCAGCCTGTTTTTCCTCGGCAGAAGGACATCAGCCAGCGAAGCACTTGTGTGGAGGTGGTGCTGTCCCTCGGAGGTGATTATGCAGGAATCCTGCTGCAAGGCAAGTGCAGGAACACCTGTGTTTGGAGACTCTTCTAACAGAGGGGCAGCAGCTTTTTAGAATGCTGCAAGTGGTCTGGGTACCCAGGGATCCTGTGTTAACCCTCCTGGTTCCTCCTCCAGCTTAAAGAGCGGCCCCTGTCACTCCTTGTCCCAACACACTTGGTGTGCATCAGGACTGATCCCCAAAGTGAGCTGTCTGGAACTGGTCAGTGCAGTCCCCAGCTCCCAGGAGGCTCGGTGAAAGCAGATTTCCCTCTCTCCAGAAGTACCAAACTCAGTTCTTCCTCTGGTTTGCTGTGGCTCACTTTTCCACTGGAAAGATGTAGACCTGAAGAATTTTCTCTGCAGATATAGGCCAGAGAGCTTAGATAACCTCTAAAAACATGACAAGAAACTCCTTGTTACAACATTCTTTTGTTTCACGTCAGCTGAATCCATGGCAGGCAGGTTTTCTGGAGCAATGTGGGTGGAATCTACCTGGACACATGCTGAGAATGAGACATGTAGCAGAGAACTAATGTGAGACCATGTCTCACTTTCTGCATTCTACTCTGCTACTCAGAGGCTGTAAGTCAGGTTCTTGACTGAGTAACTTCATGGCCTTTCTTTGGTGAATGTGGGACCTTGAGGAGCTGGGCTGGAGGCTGAGATGTCAGTCTCAATCAAGCATGTAGGCCTTAAGTGGGAGGAGAGGTGGGCTGCATGGAGTTCACAGAAATTTTATATTTCAAAAAATACACAAACCTTTATATAAGAATAAAATATAAAAGAAGCTGCTTGCCTGAAAGACCTTTCCTCCTCATTTCCAGTTGCTTAACATGGTTTCCCAATGCAGACAGCACAAAAGCTTGGCTGGAGATCTACCAATTGCCTAAGGATTCCTGGCTGACAGAGATGGAAAAGAACTCAAGAGCTGCAGAAGAGTTGGCTTGCAGTGAGAGGAGGTCGAACTGCTCATCTGAGGTACAAAACAGTTCCATCTCCCTCCATGCTATTTTTTCTTACACCTTTTTGCCCACAGGTCTTCTCCCAAGCCTTGCTGCTGCAGACAGTGACAGTAAGACACAGCCTGAGGCTCCTGTGGCCCAAGGGCATGGTGTGTGTGTGTCTCTGCAGCTGCTGCAGCCGCCCATCCCACATTTCTTAAGGCCTTTGTGCCACTGGGACATGTTTACTCTTCCAAGACAGGCTTTCCAAAGAGATTCCTCTGGTCTCAGGATTGATGTTCTTGCTGCCCCTCCCTGAAACTGGCAGCTCATTTCTCAGCAGTATTGCTCCATGTGAGGGAGCCCTGTGTAAGGGTATTCCCACAGGGATTCTCCCTTATGTTACTGGGGGAAGGTGAAGAGGAGTGGGGATCAGGCAGGATGCCTCTGTGAGGGAGTCCAGCCCTGAGGCAGGGTTTGTGTTTTTGATGACGTACATACAAGAGGAGCCTGGTGGGGTCACAGCCTCACCCACCTGAGCAGGGCAGAGTCTCTGCCTGTGTGCACTCACCACTGTCAGCTCTGGTTCTCTGGCAGAAAACTGAGGAGCTGCATGGAGACAGTTCTTCAGAGATGCCATCAGTGACTGTCCTGAGCTGCCATGGGGAATTTTAAATGTTGAGTCAGTGCTTAACTCTCTGCTTTATTACTTTCACCCTGCTGGATTTCACCTCTCAGCACACAGATACCTCCTGTCCAGCACCTTGAACTGACCTACTGTGATAGCAGCCTCCTAACTCTTTCCTCTTCCTCCAGCAAAGACTTTCATGGACATTTAAGAGAGAGCTGCTTCTCAACCTTGTCCTCTGGGCAAACACCCTGCTTAACTTAGCAAAGCCAGAAACAAACACTTGAGCATTCTCTCTTTGCTGATTCTATGCTAACTATCCAAGTTCCTGTCCCTTCCTTCTCAACGTGGCTGATTGTTAAGCCAGACTTTTTCTGTTAGGCCCAATGGCAGTGTGTGTGTGTGGGGGGGGGGGGTGGTGGTGGGGCACACACTGTTGTTGGCCCCCTGTTACAATTTTCTGTTCCCAGCCAAGCATATATGTGACCTCCTGCAGTCCTGGGATCTGTGAAGTAAAATCTGGTTCTTGCTTTCAGGAGACATTCTTCAACCTTTAGTCCTGCTCTTCTTCTTTTTTTTTTTTTTTTCCCCTTTTTTTTTTGAGCATTGCTGTGACTCACACAGGCCTGTGCTGCAACAGGAATAACTGAGAGATGGCACAAAGACAGGAGTCTGGCCAGGACATTTTTGTAATATACTTGAGAAAGTAGTGATGCCCTCAGGCTTCTGTGTTTTGCCCTGAAGAATGAGCCCAAACCCAGTATCTCCCAGACAGTGCCAGCCAGCCTTTGCATACACAAAGGAGTTTTTCCTAAATTCTTTAGGAAGCATTTGATTCCCACAAACAGGTGAAAATCATCAGTGTAGCACACAACACAGTTCTCAGGTGGGCCCCTTTCTGTTGCAGGAGCTTCATGTGTCTGCAGTCCAAGCTGAAGTAAAGCTGGATGCCCCAGTGCTGCTGCTGACAGTGAGGCCACCCAAACCCATTACAGGTCAGGACTGATTCTGTATGTGCAGCCTGCAGCCTGTTTCGGGTGGCAAAGGAATCATGGCCCCTATAAATACAGAACAGGTCAGAAAGTTTCTGTAACATGATCTCTGGTACTTTCCTGACCTGTCTTTCTAGTTACATGTAATCCTGTAGTGGGAATTGCTTCCTCCCAGACCATCTCACATGTCACCTTTGCCAGCACAAAATGCTTTAGAGTGTCTCAGAGTGGCTGGGTTTCATACACCCTTGGCTTCAGTGTCATTGGAGAGGGAGGAAGCTGCTTCCTAGATCTAGCAGCACCCCTAGTTCATCACTCTGAGTCCTGGATTTATAGAAAAATGCCAAGGATGAGGAGGGGACTGACCTTATGCTGGGAAAATGCCACAGAAAGGCAAGGTGAGTGGGGTCCTCAGAAGGTTTGCCCTAATCTCTGCATTCAAATACTGGAAAATGGACTAGTGATGTGGAAAGTCCATTAAAGTGTTTTCTGCTTCAAGACCATGCCACCCCCAAATGCCACCATGGTGTTTGCTTCACGTTTTTTGCTTCTCCAAGGCAGTGCCTTTTCCCTTTGTGTTCCCAATCCAGGCACTAGGTTTGAAGGCCCTTTGGATGCCCTGAAGGAAGTGGATGATGGCAGCATGCTTGGCTTGGGGTACAACCACCTGATCAAGGACTCCCAGTGGGAGCTGCAGGAAGCGATCTTCCGTAGCACCTACCAGGAATACCTGGAGGCCGAGGGTGTGATCAAAGAGGAGATCCCCAGGTGAGTGGGAGCACCAACCAGGATTCAGTCCATGAGCTGCGCAGATGGAAGCCTTTGTCTTAGCTTTGCTTCCTTCATCCCAAGGCTTCAGGGCAGGGGGCTGGAGCCATTCCAGGTCTCATAATAGTGCTGCCTACTTATCAAAGTCTTTCTTCTACAAACATTTCTTCTTTTTTTTCAGATATGCTACCTTTCATTTCCTCCTTCCTAGCCAGATCCTGATGGGACCAGAAATGGAAGTACAGCCAGGTAATCCAAATGGACAAAAATATGTTAATCTGTGAAGGACAGTCATTGCATGATATTGAGCTCCAATGAGAGCTCAGTGGGTCTGACTTGCATCCACTCTGTAAGTTCCATCTCCAAGGACATAAACCTGGGTAGAGCTATCAGTCCTAAGGCTTATAAGTCAGTTACTGGCATGGAGTAGGAAAAAACTTATCTTTCTATTAAAAAAAAACTCTACAACCTTCCCCCTGAAAAAAAAAAAACCAACCCAAAATCAAAAAGAACCAAAAAAAAAAAAAACCAAAAAAAAGGAAGCATATACTCAAGATTAAAAAAAAGAAAAAAAACAAACAAAAAACCAAAAAACAAGCAAACAACAAACAAACAAACAAACAAAAAACCCCAAAGGAATAGGTTGTTCTGGTTTAGTTTCTGTGTGAGCAGAATTTCGATCAGGACTACCATGAAAGCTCTAATGAGAGCTTTCTAATGGTGTTTTGGTGTCTCAGATTGACCCTTTCTTTGTCCCCAGTCTTTTCTTTTTGTCATCTTCTTCTCTGTACCAGATATTCCAGTTGGCATTGGTGTGCATTGGGATGGAAACCACAATTTCTGCTTGTACTTACTTAACCATTCACTCAAGGAGAAAGTGGGTAAGAAAGTTTTGCTTTCTCTATCAGAGCACTCTCTGGGGAGTGGGAGTGTTCTCTGGTCAGGGAATGTCATTCTGCCAGGTCTTCCTCCTGCAGGGAAATGAGGAGCTGGGAGGAAAGCTGACTCATAGCTTGTGGGTTAGGCTGGCATTTGGATTGTGGGGCTCTGTTGCACAGACTTGGCAGTGTTTTTAGTGAAGTCACTCTGGCAGGAGGCTGCAGAATGGTGCATGTTTAATGGGGAAAATGCATGCTAGTACTGTGTGACTGTTCTGCACCTTCCTACAGTTGTCTTTCTTCATGCCATTCTGTTTAGATTCTGATCTGAAACCTGATGTTGTGTGGCCATGTGCAGCTCCAATTGCATGCTCAGCTGTCAGTTCCTGCTCCAGGTACCTGGCATTGGCAGGTGAAGATGCCACAATAACTATTTGGGATAAACACCTAGGTGAGCTTGCCCTTTTGGACTGTGTATTGGGATCACTGGATAAACTGCACCTTTGCCTACAAGTCTGAGGCTCAGACTTAGTATGAATAAAGGGCTGGTGGTGAGTTTGCAAGGAAATCTTAAAATAGTTTGGATTCAGTTGTGTATTGGATGCTTGGCCAGAAGTTGCCAGCACAGCATGACTGCCCTGGCCCTTGCAGAACCATCCCCATCCAGGGCAATACAGGGGCTGGAACTGCTGCAGCCAGGACTGATCAGTCCTGCCCTGAGACCGTGAGACAGTGACAGTCACTGCTTTGCCACTGCACTCTCAGGTCACCTTTGAGACTGTTGTGGCATCACAGTTCAGGCTGCCATCAGAGCTAGAGTCATCCTGCCATGATGCAGGGACTCTCCTGGCTGAAGATTCTTCTTCTGCCATCTGCTTGTTCTCCATCTGAGCAGGCCACACTCCAAACTAAGCTTTGCTTGGATAAATTACCAGTTCCTTTTTTCTTCCTTCCTCAGGATACCCACTGTCTGTGACTGCCATTCTAGAGGAACGTTTCATCCGTAGTATCCACTTTCTGTGTGATTCTGCAGCTGCCAGTGATGAGACTTGTGCTGCAGATCCTGTCTGTCCCATCATACAACTTCTAGTGCTGTGTACAGACAGCTCTTTCTATTTGGTGAAAGCACCCAGGGCTGGGAAGTCCAGCATCACACTCCTGGCAGACAGGTGAGGTAGACTCCAGCCAAAGAAGCCGTGGTTATAGTGGCCAGGTCTAAGAGGGAGCCCTGGATTTCTGTGGAGTAGAGAACTTCCTACTGTTTTTACCCAGATGGCTCTGCCATGCTGCTGTCAGCAGCAAGTGTGGTTTTGCTGGTGCTAAAATCCAATGGTTTGCCAGAATTAGAGCTGTTTCTGTGCACCAGAACACAAATACTTCTGGCACATATCCAGGGCTGATGTTGAACTATTTATGTCTCTGCTGGGTAACCAGGGGAATTTTTTCTTCCCTCTTCTGCCCTTAACAGAATACCATCTCCCTAGAAGTCATAATAAACATTTCTTGTAATCTTCCTATCTTTTTTTTTGTGTTTGCTTATCCCCTTGCTTTGAGGAGGAGCGGAGCTGCTGCTCTGAAGCCTCTGGATTCTGCCTCCATGGCAGGCAGGGATTTGTATCTCCAGTGTGGTTCCTAGGCAGGTTTGCACAGGGATGGGCCTTGGAGTTCCTGCCCAGGAGGAGACAGGCTTTATCTCTATAAGGAAGGGGCCTGGCTGTGACTTTTTGCCAGCCAGTGTGCCACAAATTGCCAGTCATGATCACAGTTTTTCTGTACATGCCAGGTACACGCAACAGCAGCATAAACCTGTGTCTCTTCTACAGGCCTGAAAATCCAAATCTTACTGTCAGTGCAGTGATGCCTGTCCTGGCCTTCCCCAGTGCAGTGAGTATTACTGCCAGCTCTCTCAACAACATGTCCGGCTGTGCTGGGATCTTGCTTCCAGCAAGGACAGTAACTGGGTGCCTAGAAGATAAAGAGCAGGGCAATCAGATATGGTTCTTGCCTCACATCCTTTCCCAGCCTCCAAATATTTTTGACATGAAGACTTCCTGCACCAGTTACAGGTCTGTGTGTAGCTGCTAATGCTCAAAGGATTTCTCTTCCATCATCTTACTCAGTATCCCCTGCACTTGTGCCCTCTAACTGGGCACTGAGGTGTGCAGGGACAGGTCCATCAGGAAGGTGTGAGGGTTCAGCCATGAAGCCTCAGGCATCAGGGTCAAACATGAGAGGGCATAACATGAGAGGTTATAAATGCAAGTCCAGCCAGACCTTACAAGTGGCCTTAGAAACTTTGCAGAAATGAGGAGGAAAGGACTAAAGGCCACTCACCATAGCAGCCATGCGGAATGTTGGCTCTTGCTCATTTCTAGTGTGCTCTGTTGCCCTTTTCCAATCCAAACCTCCAGCAGTTCCCTGCAAGGGCTGTTCTTCATCTCTGTCACCCTATGACTGTGGAACAGGCAAGGAAAACAGCATCATAATTGGGGATGTGAAGTCATGGATGTCATCTCGAGTCCTTTACTGAAAATGTTTTTCACTTCTTTTACACCTGCTTGTCAATTTTGCTGCTTCAGGTCCTGATCTTCTCCTGGGATGGCACAGTGTCCCTGATGAACACTGACACATCACAGACTGTTTACTGCTTCTGCACTCCATATTCTCATGCTGTAGCACTCCCCTGGCAGCCAGTGTTCATAGTGGATAGTGTGAACTGCTGCTTGCTGCTCCGAGGTGGGTGACACCTTGGGGTGGTCACAGATACGTCACTGGATGCATTCAGCTGTGCACTGATCCTTGATAGCTTTTGTTGGGTGACTCCTGATGCTCACTGTTCTTGTCTCTGCCTAGGAGATGAGCACCAGCAGGCAGATGAATTAATGCAGAGCAAGGCCACTCACAGCACCATCTTCCTTTTTGACTTCAACTCCTACCCACTAGAGGAGGCTTTCCCAAAGAAACCAGATTTGTCTCTCAAACCCTTGGAGGAACTGCACTGGATTGAGAGATGTAACACCTTCTTACGTGATAGGTTTCACATTCTACGTGAGAGGTAAGTGCACCTGCATTATTGTAAGCTGTGGTGTTGCTCAGTTCATGCAACATCTCGCCCTGGAGCTTCTGGGTTGTTCTGTGTGCTATGAGAGATTTGTGTCTGAGTAAGGTTGGTGTTCAGGCAGCTGGATTCCTGACAGCCACCCAGAACGCTTCCTCTTCTCCCTTCTGTCTTTCCTAGAACAGCTTCAGCTGTAAGTCAGGATGCAAGTCCTAATGTGTTTTTGTGCAAGCTTGTCAGGGAGTATGATCCTCACGTGTTTGCGTCTTCCTTTAGATCCCACAGCCAGGCAGAACTGGCATCTCTTTGTACCCCTCTCGACCCCTGCATTGTCAGGTTCATGAGATGTTTAAGTAGGTTTGTGTTGCTGGTTCCTTGGTTGAGCAGGTCCCCGCCAGCCTCGGGGATGGTGCATCGCGTCGATGCCGTCATTAGATGGCACTGTGACATCTCTTTTTGGGGTCCTTTGCCTTGAATTCTGTTGGAAACCTGGAGTTAGATCCGTGTCAGTATTTTGTATCTTCTTTTCACTTTTCACTCTTTCTTTTCACTCACTGCTTTAATTCTCCAATTTGAAACGAAACAGGTGGGTGCAGGTGTGACCTTATAGCACATATTACCTGGTAGCCTTCCCTAATTCTTTGTCTCCAGGGTAAATCCTGTGGAGTTGTCTGCCTAGTTAAGTGCAGCCAAGTTCCATTCTATGCTAGCAGCCAGCAGTTCTGTCCCTCCTTCTTTGCATTATACCAGAAAACTGGGGAGTCACCACCTCCAGGGGTATCTTGCTCCCTGGGAACTGAGAGCTGAAGCCAGAGTAGTGCAAATACAACTGCAGTGAGACCTGTGTCTACAGAGCTCTAGAGACAATAGAAATTCAGAGGTCCTTGCTCTGAGGAACAGTGAACTTGAGTGTTGATTGGCATGAGGGAATCACTGAGGTTTTTTGGACACAGGAAGTAGAACTGCTTAATTGGTAGTGAGCCCCAGGGGCCCTTGGGTTTGTTGTGTGAGTGCTGGGGGGAATGTCAGGGACTGCTTTTGCTTTAACCACTCTTCCTCACCCTTTTTAGGGAGCAGATACTGCTGGATATAGAGGAGCAGGAATACTGGGATTGTCTGCAGGCACAAGCAGCTGCCATGGACAGTGAGAGAGAGAAAGTGAAGGGAGAGAAGAAGCAGTAGCCAGCCCTGCATCCTGAGGGCCAGGCTCATGATCAGCACTGACATTTTGCTAGACACTCTATTGCAAATCATCTCTCTCCCAGAGACCTGGAGCATCAGAACAATCTGTTATGTTACAATAATACAGTGGACCTTAATAAAGTCTTTTTTCCATTAAAGGTTTTTTACTCTTCATAGGATTGGCATTTCGTCTGATTGTCCTTGTGTTACTGGAGCTCACCAGTGGGCCTCATTTTCTGCTCTCACCCAGATGGGCAGCCATCAGCATCCTTGTGCTTAACCAGAAACCTGGTCCTTTCAAAGGAGGCAGCAAATTGGCTGTGGAGGTGTCTTCCCTCAGAGCATAGCAGTGCTGAGCAGCAGTGGCACTGCAGAGTGTGACAGGCCTGACACAGGATGTTCTGCAGTTGTTTCTTGACTACAAAGCAGGCAGTTTTGGAATAAGACTGCTTAGAAATTGCAGCCTGGAAGGCCCATGAGAAAGCTTCAGTCTTTTTACAACTGATCATGCTTCCAGGATGACTGCCTAATCCACAAAGAATCTGACAAATCTCCCAGGAACTACTCCAATCTGTGTGCACAGGGGACATTTTTTCCCCCCAGGTCTCGTTCTAGTGCCTCCCACAAAGGCTCAGGGGAGCACCACTGCAGGATGCCAGGGGGATGCTCCCATGCCAAGGTCCCATTTCAGTTTTTCATTGCAAGTTTTTTGTCTTGTTTTGGGCTGAGTTTTGATGAGAGGTTTCAGCTCATCCTCTGGAAATAAAGCCAGACAGTCTGTTGGGGAGGTAGGAAAAGGGAGAAGCATTCCACTTGTTTCACAGTCTCAGATGCCTGGCTTTGCTGTGGAGAAGGACAAGCTACGTGAATTGAACCTTCCTATTTGCTACCTTTGTGAAGGCTCTGAGGGCTGTAGTAAAAGCTTTTGTGCTGTCATTTTCCATCTGCCACAGATTACAGCTTCACAGCTCATCTGATTGTTACGGATATTGGGACTGGGCTGTGTGAGCTCTTGCCATCTGCCTCAGTGCAAAGTGGGGTGGGTGAGCCCAAACCACCCTCAGTTCCTGTTTAAACTGAGCCACCTGGGTCAGCACTGAAGCAAACAAGGAGCAATCCTTGATCCTTCCTTCTGTTCTTGCTGTGGTGGCCATAAAGCTTAATTATTTTGTTTCTATGGTAGTTTCAGAAACAATAGACCTTCTGCCATAGCCAGGCATAGGGGATTACTTAGGGCAGGAATTCCTATTCCTGCGTTGCTTCCCATGCTGCAGAAAGCCAGCACAACTAATACGTGGC
Source organism: Bombycilla garrulus (assembly GCA_013400315.1). Classification (NCBI taxonomy): domain Eukaryota; kingdom Metazoa; phylum Chordata; class Aves; order Passeriformes; family Bombycillidae; genus Bombycilla; species Bombycilla garrulus. The sequence goes on along the minus strand of VXBU01000360.1, from coordinate 193,365 downwards.
CCCTTGAACAGCACTGTGTCTAGTTCTTGCTATCTTTGCAATATAAAGGACCTGGGAATCTGTGCAATTAATCCTACCCCATCTGCTTTCCATCCAGAAGAGGAGCAGGGCTTCCCTGGCATCAGAAGAGGTAGGACAGGATCTGCTGAACAGTTAGACGTACTGTGCATCCACCAGTTTGTATTCCTCTCAAGATGTACTTGCTTGTTTGCAGTTAGAATTTGCTCTAAGATTCTAATCATGTGCTTGGCCAAGATAACCAGGAGCTGGCAGGCTCCACAGAAAAAGGAAAACAACAAGCAGCTGCAGGAGGCTGATGAAGAGCCTTTGTTTTAACTCATGATTTCAGCAGGGGACCATTTGTTTCCTGCTTCTTCAAGGGATACAGAAAAATTGGCGTGATCAGTGTGTTGACATGTGTGTTGGGGATGGAGCTCTGTGCTGAGCTCCACAGCATGGTCTGGAGACAAACACAGGCACCTGGCTGCTTGTTTAAAGACGATGCCCTTGGCTGCTATGCTTTCATTCCTGGTCCCTCCGTGAGCCCTAGGCAGCTGTAGGTCTGTTCCAATTTCAGTTCTGCTGCTGGAAACTATAGAAAGGCCTTCAGTAGTATCATATGTATGTATGTATATATGTATCTCACCATCAAAAGATGAAATTCTGAATTCTGGCTGGGCCAGCTCTTAGCTCAGTGCCAAGTTCAGTGAACTCAGAGGTGCTTAGGGTATAATAGGAGCAATTTGGCTCTGTATTTTAGAAAAAGTAAAGGAAAGTTAAAAGATCAGTTGATAGATAGAGAAGGCTGTGAGGGAGGAAGAGGAGCTCAGCTCCACAGAGAGGCGCTCAAGCAGCATCATTCCAGCAGAGACCGGTCCCTGCCCAGCCGGGCGGATATGGTTGTTCTGTGCGAGAAGGGAGACAAGGCTGTCGTTTAATCTCGCTAAATTATCTGCTGTTCTCTGCAAGAAGCCAAATGTCATTTTACTTCTTTGCATACTTGCTTGTGCTGTGAAGGCAGAGGAAATCAGAGAGCTGATCCAATCTGATTCTCCTGCTCCTGGGGCCAGCAACAGTTTGGGCTGTTTTGATAAGCCACGTCTGTGCCTGTTGCAAGGAGTGTGGGCCTCGGAAGAGCTGAAGTGCTGTGTGCTCTGGGACCTGCACTCCTTGTTGCCCGTGTTGCCAATTTTAATGCAACAAACCACATATCCTGTAGTGTCTCACCACATAAACCTGAAGCCATCCTGAGGAGGAAGCTGCAAAGACTTCTGAGTCCTGCCTGGGGGGAAAAAAATCCCTGTGGGACATACAGTGGTGCCTGGGGCAGGACAGTCCCAGCAAGTGCTTGCTTGGTTTTCTCTGGAAGTAGCAAGGGAAGGTCAAGCTGCCTCCCCTGCTCCACTAATTTGTGTCTTGATATAGGTAGACTGTGTACTGCACCCCATTCCTAAATTCTGAAATAGCTCTCATTGTCCAAACTAGTGTTGCCTCATTACCTCTAATGGCAGTTCCCTGAACCAGGGTGCAGTTTCTCATCATCCTCTGAGTCCAGGCTATCACTGTTGGATTGTGCTGTTCAGCCAAGCCAAGCAGATCAACTCTTTTAATCTTCCCTAATGCATTGTGCCAGGCCTCTCAGTCTGGTTTAATCTGGGGCTTCTGCAAACCCTTCCAGTTTGTCCCTGTTTCTATTCCTCTTTGACGGAGTCCAGTGTTTCTTGTGCTGCTCTGTCTAGGTCCTTGTACAATATTCATGTTTGGCCTCACATGGGGAGCCAGGTTCTGCTGGCCTTGATACCAGACTGTGCAAGAGCAGGACAATTGGCTGGGATGAGAAATGAGCCACGTTTTTGAGGCCAAGATACAGGATGAGATTGGCTGAGCTTAGCTGAGGGTGCTTGAGAGATAAGAGATTTGCATGAGGGTGATGCTGGGCTTTGGCTCCTGCCCCGTGGATTTACAGGCACTCCATGCAGCTCAAGACAGACAGTGCTTGTGCTCTGAGGAACTCACAAGCCCTACACGAGCCAAGTGCTGGGCCTGGGGTGTAGAGGAGCAGACTCGTTGTGCTGGAGGGGAGGATTTGTCCTCACAGGAGCCAGGTCTTCACGTGGCACACCTCTGTGTAGGACCATGTGCTGGCTCGGCCCCAGGAAAGTCCATGGTTTAAGAGAAGGGGAAGGAGAATGACTCATGTCACTGCAGGGCTGCAGATCAGACAGGGGAAAAGTACAGTGTCTGAGTAGTGAATTGGCTGTGCTGCCAAGTTTGAAACAATTCCAGCGCCTCAAGCTCGTCAGACTGAACAGCTCGTTTTGTTAGAAGCTTCAGGTCAGGCTGCTCGGGCAAGCAGCAGCTCTTCTGCATGAGAAGGGCTGAATTGTCAGAGGTAAAGGGATAAATTTGTGCTGTTGAGAGGGTGTTCATAGGAAAAGGAGGTGTGTAGGGGGAAAACAACAAGTCTTGCACTGAGCAATGAGGAAGATACGCTAATTAGGCAAGGAAGAGGAACCTGCTAGGTTGCAATCCTGACCTAACAACCAATTATAGGATAATACAGCACAGTAATACAGGGTAAACACTAAATGGAGGATGCTTCTGAATTAATTCCTTTTTGAAACACAGCAATCATTTAAAACCAGCCCACATCCTAATTTTAAACTACTGACACCAGCACAGCCTGTGGTCAGTTGCCACAGTTGTTAACTACCTGTGCTGTTTGAATTTGCACCCTGTTTCTGATCTGAATAGATCACATTCCAGCCTCCAGGTTGCCAGGTCTCTGGGAGATGGAAGAGCCCACCAGGAAAAGGTGTGGGATTTGTGGAGGGACTTAGAAGCCATGGGTGTGTGTGTAAAGCAGATGTAGGGAGACTAAACAGGCTGCAGTGTCCATGGAGGGCCTTAGCAGTGAGTTCAGGTTGGATGTGAGGGGAAATTTGCACTGGCTGTGGAGGCAGGATGAGTGTAGTTTTCTGGGGAATCATGGAGCATCCATCAGTGGAGGGACCTCTCCTGGCCAGGGAGAATCACTGGACAGGGGGCACTCCTTAATTCCTTCTTGCCCAGATTCCCTGTGATTCTCAGTTTCTAGAAATGAAATGGACTGGGTTCCTGTAATGTTTCCCACACTTTCTGCGTTTGAGTTCTTCCTCTCTTTGAAGGCTATAACATACAGAAGGAAATGAGAAAAGTATTTCACAGAATTCCTGGGACAGCGCAGAGAGGCAGCTGGAGCAGGGATACAAACCAGGAAAAATATTTGCAATTGTCCATACAGGAATGTTCAATTCCATCCCTAGTAGCTTTTGCTCTTTATGGATCTCCCCCGTGACAGAGTCCTGGCAGAGACTGAGGCAGTGATGGTGGATGAGACAGGACTAAACAGATCTGCCAGGTTGTACTGCCCTCCTGGTTCAATAACTCGTATCCTTCGTGCTTTCCAGTGAGCAGGCAGTGTCTATTATAGTTTTGTCATTTTTTCTCCTGGTCCTGTCTCTGTGGAAGTTCATATTTTAGCAATTCATTTTCTTAAAATTATTTCTGCTAAAAGCATTACCAGAAGGTCCCTTGGCACTAGAAAGTGTTTGCAAAGGCTGAATTGTGTTGATCAGCATTGCAGACAAGCCCCCTTCCAGCAGATTAAATCAGAGTCAGTGCTGCAGAGTAGAGTAACAAGGGGTAAAGCAGCTATGAGTGATAAAAGGAGGAAGCCATGAGTTATTTGGCTTTGCTATGATCACTTTAATCAGTGGTTTTCATGAACAAGTTGTATTTTTCTTCAGTGCACATTACCAGTGTTGTAAATCATAATTTTTCAGGGATCAGAGAGGCTGAAGTTATTTACTTGTTGGAACCAGAGTGAACAGATAGAGACTTACACATTTCCTTTACAAAATTAATCAGAAGCCTTCCTCTGTATATTCTCCGCCTCTTGAGGGAAAACCTGAAATCCAGATCTGGATTTTGCACTTGCATCTTGCTGTGATCACACTAATCCTAATCTTCCAGACTGGGGAAGAAACTATAAAGCCATTTAGGTTACCTGTTCTGCTTTTGCACTTCCATTTAGTCAGCTTTAACAGCAGTTTTTCTTTCTGAACTCATTAAGACTGTCTCATTAAAGCATAATGATTTTGTGGAAAGACATGCATCTTGTTGCCTCATACCAGAGCTTCTGGAGGAAAAATGCTAATGCAGCCTGCAGTTTGATTATCATTGTGGTGACAGTTGTTTTCCCGTTTAATTTTGACTTTGCTTTCATTCTCTGGGAGCAGTGATGGCTGGAGCCCCTCTCCCTCTTTCAAACATGCCATGCTGCAGCTAGGAAATATTTAGCAAGGCACTGGGGCAACACAACAGACACATAAAAGGCATGTAATGAAATACAATGAATTGTTGGTGAAAAGATCAGCCAATTAATGCTTTCAGCTGTTGCAGCACAAAAACCCTGTATTCCCTCCCCCAAAGGTAGATCAAGTGCTGTTATGAATTCCTAAAACCTCTTTAGAGAATTTAAATGCATTCTCCAGCTCCAAGCTGTGGACTCACGTAGCATTCCAGCAATAATATTTTCCCAGGGATGAACTGTTCCTGAGCAGAATGGCCACTGAAGTGCATTTCATATGTAAGGGATTTTAAGTTAGCAGGAGCTTATGGTTCTATAAGTAAGGTTTGTATCATCTGTCAGAAAGCTAAACATTTCCCCAAGAAGTTTGTAAAAAGCCCTGTGGTTTTCAAATTTTGAATACAACTCCAGTGTTTTTTCACTTGTCTTTATTATCTAACTACACACACAGGGTGAAAAAGGAATAAGAACTGTAAGGAAGAAGGTTTAATTTTTTTATTTTTCTCAAAGGAGAAATATTGCTGCATTTTGTTTCATTAGTTTAAAAAATGACAATCCTTTTCACTGAAATGATCTTCTGAGCAAAACTTGTTTCAGTGTTTTCCTGCACATCCTCAGTACTATTGGAAAGAAGAGATTGGAAAGAAATTAATGATTTTGGATACTTTTACCTCACGTACTCAACTAGAGTTTCCTCAAATGGACTGTTTTCCCTGTCCCCCAAAGCCCTCTTTCAAATCAAATCAGAATGTCTTGAGATTTTCAGATGAGCCTTAGATATCTCTCTAGAAAATGCACTGAAGATTTGGCTGTCATGCATGTGAAGAAACAATTAAATTTTCCACTGCCCCTTAAAATTGCACTGGGCTGAAGCTGCAAGGGCTGCTGGGCAGTTTCAGTGTGTACCTGAGCCTTGACATGAACTGCCCTGAATCAACTTCACTCCTTGTGTGGCTTCCTTGAATGTGTTGACTTGAGTGGATTTACACCATGGAAAAAATAATTCCTATTTAAATCATCAGGAGGGAAGTTCAGTTAATTGCAGCCATGCTGAGGATTTGTGGGTGAGCAGAAGGCAGGTGCCTCCATACGTCCCTCAGGCATTGCAGAGCCATTGGGCTTCAGTGCTTCAGAACACGGGTGTGATGATCTGCCATGGCTCTCTGCACCTCCAGCCCCAGGCAGCCTCGTGGCCTTCCAGCCAGAGCCCCTTTGCTGGAGTGCCATGGCCACTGAAAAGCTCTGAAATGCAGCAAAGCAATGATTCTGTTTGTCAGCCTGCTTGAACTTTGAGTCTCTGAGCTCTGTGTCTGCTGCCACCACTTAGGACGAGCCCAGGACGTGGGATCAGAAAAGCTGAATGGGGCTGAAATTGTGAACACGTCTGCAGTCGTTGAGCCCACAGCCCTCCCTGCTACAGCTCCGTGCTGGTGACAAGTGGCTCGTGTGAATGAGACTGGCAGAGACAATGCAGCTGTGCCCAGGCAGGGGCAGGAACCTGGAAATGGCCTCCCACTGGCAGCACGTTGCTGAGAGAGTATAGGGGGGTTGAAATAAGTCTACTGGAAATTCAGGGGCCTTCTGAATTCATCCTTCTGGGAAGGATGCTGATGAGGGCAGGCAGCTGCAGGGTGTCTCTTTTTCAGGAGCGAATGCATTTCATGCAATCATTTTTGACCCCCTCTTGGCTTCAGTGCCCTTCCCAGAACAGTGAGGCTGATTATTTGTGCTAATGTCCTCATCTCTGGTGAACAATATTGCTGCTATATTTAATATGAGAGAGGGTTATTACGGTATTATCTAGAATGAGCCATAGCCATTATAGGTTGCTCTTTGTCTCAAAGCTAGTTTTAATTAAAACTGCCAATAACTTTTGAGGTGTTTGACTTCTGGAGTTGAGACAAAGGAAGAAGATGCTCAGGTGGTTTCATTTGGTTGTGAATGAATTATTAGAAGGGTGGAATCAGGCTCACTGGCAGCTGAGCCCTGCACTTTCTGTGTTGTGTGTGAGAGTCCATAGAGCCTGACTGGCCTTTCCCAACATGTGTATATATTTGGGAGCAGATTATCATTTCCCACAGGCCCCTGAAGGAGATGTTATCATCCCTTACAACACTCAACTCGATTTTATTATGAGACAAACCATGAAGTGGGATTTCGTGCTGCCTGGGATGCCATTTGAACAAACTCCCTGCTAGCCAGAAATAAAGAACTGGGTCCTCAGAAGTTGCTTGGTTTGAAGTAAATTCAGAGATTTTTCCAGCTCCCTCCCAAGCTTCAGCAAGTCTGGACATCACATCTGCTCCATCAGCACGTGTGATGGAACACGAGGTCATGCCTCCCTTTACCTGCAGCAAGTAGAAAAGCGCCTCACAAGTGTGCTATTAAAAGACTGAAATGAACATGCAATTAGAGATCAGAGCAGCCTTCTGCAGGAAAGTGCTAATTACTCCAATCAGAGATTCCTGTGTCTTTCTTTACCTGTGCACATCAGAGTTCAAGGTTTTGATAGTGACAGCAAACTCAGAAAATCCATTTATATCCACACCTGATGGCTGGTGTAAGTGACATAATTGATCTGCTTTGCTTAGACCTTTGCCCATGTCCTACACAACATCAATAGGCAAACACAGCAGAGGTGAGCTCGCGGCTGAGTTCAGGCAGTTTGCAGTTGGACGCAAACTCACCTCAAGTACTGATGGGTGCCTTTCCATATACTAATACTGTAATCATTACCTCCAGGAGAAAAATCATCTCAGGTTTACCCTTACAGGAGTTTTACAGTCAAATTTACAGCCTGTCCCTTTCCTTGGAGTGCAGAGACAATACTCCAGCATTACCTGGTTTGAGTAATCTGGAATCCTACCAAGTCATCCATCCCATTGTTGAAATAATATCATTAGAGGCCTTTGTAAGAAACTGTATGAACTTTGGCTTTATTTTGGTATCTAATCAGTACACATTGAGTCAGAATTAGCACTGTAATATGAGGAAAAAGCGTGTTTGTTTGGGAAAACGCAGGCAGGCAATGGTGGTAGGTGTGAGTGATATTCTTTCTTAGCTGTGCCATGAAACCATTTTTTCTGAGCCTAAATCTTCAGCCTCAATTTCCTTAATAGCCAATTCTTTCATTTTGTTCTCCTTGTTCAGCCTTAAAAGTTATTTACAAGGTACTTCTAAAAGCATGTGATTTAGGCTGCTCTAAAGCTTTGTTTGTTTTTGTCTCATCAAATTGCCTGCTGACCTGCAAGTAGTGGCCAAATCAGACTGAAATTAAAAAGGTGGTGGAATATGCCCCAGTCTCTCCTCAATCAATACCCGCCTAAATTACTGCAAACCTGGAGCCATGGTGCATGTAATACATCATTTTGTAACCCCATAAATTGCTTTTAGCCAGTCTCTTCTGATTTCTCCGTAATGGCCTTTCAGCTGAGATCAAGTGTAGCATCAGTTCTGTATCAGCTGTGCACCCTACCCCGGGACCGGCTCACGCTGGCACTGGGATGAGCTCAGCCAAATTGTGAGAATGCCTCGATGCTGGTCGTTTGAAAACAGCTCTGAGATGCCTCCCCTCTGTGAATTGCATTCAGAGAGCCCATACCTGCCTGCCATGGACTGTGAAGTTCTTACTTCTCTCATCCTTTTTCCAAGAAAGCGAGGAAGAGAGGTGGAGAGATGATACTGAAATTTGTTATTTAGCCCCTGGATTACACGGCCCTGCAGCACTAGCTCTTGCCATGATTTCTTCGGACGAAATGGAGCAGTTTCAGATCGCAGTGAGGACCTCCAAAAGCCATGGCCCTGCAGAACTCTTGCCATGGCCTCAGCAGCCACAGCTGGGGAGGCAGCACCTGGGCAGTGCATGTTCTGCTCATGGATCATCCCTTTGCCTGCACAGAGCCATGTGTGACTGGAAGAGCAGGTGTCGAGCCTTCCCTCCTCCTGAGAGAGCCCTGCAGCTTCTGCTGAGATGGAAGATCCTCACCATCTGCCAGTGCTGCTGGCCTGGCGTGTTACTCGTCCCAGCAGGATGGTGCCTGTGTCACAAATCCCGCTGTGGGAGAGGCCCTGTCCTGCTGCAGACCAGCCACCTCTGCAGCTGAGCTGAGAATGTGATGAGCTCTGAGAGCAGCTCAGTCCCTCCCGCTGGCCCTTCCCGGGGGCTGTGTCCACAGAGTCATTTTCAAGTAACTTTAGAGAGAGGCTAGTTAAGCCAAATCCAACGAGGAGCAGGACCACCGCTGCACCTCTTCAAAAAGGACTCTTGCTTTTGATGCCTTTCCCCACCCTCGGCCCCTTTTCTGTGGTTGCTTGCACAATGATCCCAGTTTCAGGGGAGGAAACACCTTTTCTTTTCCCATGAGCTGTGTTGCAGAGAGACATTTGCTCTGGGTGCAGCCCCTGCACCCCCCATGCCCCCTCCCTGGGACACCCACAAGCTCCCACTCACCTTGACCAGGATCAGGCCTAGAGGAATTATTTTGTCTGACCAAAATGTGAAGACAGTTAACTAACACTCTACATGGAGTTTAGAGTTATACCTTAAAGCAGTACAGGGTTTAAAAAATGTAAAAGCTAAAATCCTAATGCATCAGCTTCTGGGGTGACCTGCTGGGGACTCACAGGCTCCTTGTTCTGGCAAATACAATATAAAGAAATTGGACAGATTTTACAGAGCTCTATGAAAAGAAATATTTTTACAAGAAAATAATGAGAACTTTAAGAAGAAAAGGTTTAACTTTTGGCAAAGAAAAGATGTGTCTGTGTGTGTCTGCTGAACTGCTGAATATGCTTGGCACAGAGAGCAATTCCTCTTCTCTTCAGTTCTTCTGTTCCACTTCTCCCTGGCAATTGTCTTAAGGAGCTCTTGGAAGAACTGTGGAAGAAGCTGTAATTAAAGTACAGCCTTGGTCTGTGTTGGTGTAACGTGCAAGTGAAGTGATTTCCTGGGCTGGGAGAGATCCTATGAACTGAATTACTTAAAAGATGCTTGAAATTTGTTGACTTGATCTGTACAACTTTCAACACTCTGAAATGTCAATGTAGGCTGCAAAGAGCTCAAAACAGTTTCAGATGTTCAGAGATGGTCAGAGATCAGCTTTCCCTATCAGAAGTATCAAACACCCCCTCCTTCTACCAAAACACAATCTTTTTATGAACATCTCAATAGGAAAAACATGCCTGCTCTTGGAGGGCAGGAATGCAAATGTCCTATTTCAAGCTGGCATTTTAAAATGAAATGAAAATTTCCATTTGGGTTTGTTTTCAGTTTCCCCAAGAGGAACACCATCATTTCCTACTGGAATAGCAGCCTTCCTTCCAAATGATTTTTTACTGTGGGAGAAAACTAATTTTTCTCTTGGGGAAGTAGTTACAGGGTCAGTCTCAAAACACTTCTGAGACTGGGCTAAAATGCCATGTTCTCCTCTGTGCTCCAATGCCCCCTTTGCTGCAAAAGCCACATCTACATAAAGAAAAGCACAAAAGGCAGTGCCTGTGTTGGGGCAAGACTCGTGCAAGCAGTGGCAGAACAAGCCATGAGTAACTGGCCTTTATTTTTCTAGGAACTTAACACCAAATGCGACCCAAATGAAGCCAGGGTGGGATTTCCCAGCTCTGGCTGCTGAGGGAGAGGGCAGTGTAGACACTCAGAGGCTGCTTTGAGGTTTGCTGTACTTCTGCTGCCTTTTGTCAGGAGTCGATCGCGGCTTTAAGGTGACAGAGAGGCCATTTCTGTGGCCTTTTCTCGAGGTGGACTTCAAGGGGATTAAGAGCTGCCCAGAAGTCACTGCACTTTACAAGCAGCACAGTCTTGGATGCAGGGATATTGCTGGTGGCTTCAGGGAGGGTGCTACTTATCACTATTACTAGCTGCCGGGAGTCTAAAAGCTCCTAATATCTTCTGTAACTGAATACAAAATTTATTCATTTTTCTTTCTCTCCGAATTTCAGAAGCAGCATGCTATAAGGTGGGTAAGTCCTAATGCTTTTTTATGTATCTGCATTTGAGACTGCAGTATTTAAAACTTTTTGTTAATAAGAGTAAAGAGGTTTCTTAATTAATAGAGCTTATAATAACCACAGTGGCATACAGAGCAAAATTTGACAAGAGAAATTACTTCTGCAGAAACATTATAATGAACTTGTGTGCAGATCACAGTACTGATAGGCATAATGTACTGCATCTGGTTTCAATTTGCAGCTTTGACCTTTCACCGAAAATGAATTTTAATAGGCAATTGGCTTAAATAATTCGTATGTGTTCAATCAATACTGGAACGTGATAGTTAAGCAGTTAAAATAATTGAAGTGTGTGAAAGGGGTTTTTAAAGAGTTTCAGCTCCCAGTCTGGCTGGTGTTTGTGGAGGTCGGAGCTCAGGTCTGTGGCTGTGCCATCGCTGATGCGCCGTGTGCGGCCCTGACTGCAGCAAAAGCGTTTTGGTACCTCCTGGAGTCCTGCCAGCCCCACTGCTCCCTCCTCCTGAGAAGCACAAGGGGTCATGGAGCTGAGTAGGATGCTGTGCTCCCTGGATGGCCGTGGGAGGGAGAATCCAGGAGCACATCCCCCGAGCTGGCCACACAGCGGGGTGTCGGGGCTCCAGCGCCTGTGTGGTCTGAGTGAGCTCATCTTCTGCACGTGCAAAGAAAAAACGTGTTTGGCAGAGAATGGAGTGTTGCTCCAGTGGTCCACAAGAAGGTTCCCTTCGACTGTACAGCACAGCTTTACTCTGAATTTCATCCATGATGTGTGGATAAGAGTAGGGGATTCCACACTGCGCCCAGCACTAAGTGCTCTCAGGTGTGCAGTGCTGGGACCTGTCCTTGCTTCTGAAACTACTGCAAAGAATTTAATCCTGTATACTAAAAATGGGCTGAAAGGTGCTGCAAGACAGCACACTGAGGTCTGAGGCCTCATTCTCACCGGCTGTGGCTGCAAACCCACCCTGCTGGCCACTGCTCTGGGTGACAACACCAAGCTTTGCCCTTCCTGCCACCACAAGCCCGGCTGCAGTGAGAGTGTTTTGCACAGGGCAATTGTGCCAGTGATGTATGAGGCAAAGAAGAGTCCAGGAGTATTTTTCCTTCTTCTGCTGAAGAGCAGAGCAAGACTCTGATGCTTTTATTATATCTGTACAAACATAATTTTTTTAGTGCAAGTTGTGTGCTTTGCTGCTGATTTGACCCCTAACACTTTTACATTTCTTCTGCACAGACAAGGTTTCCTCATCCATAAGTTCAAAAAAAAAAATATCCCAGAACACCAAACTTTTCCATTTGTGCCACCCCTTTCCTCTAGGTTGACCTCTCTTCTGTCCCTTGTGAAGGGACACAAATATTTTGTCACAAAACTCAAACATTTCCTCCCAGGGCAATCCAGGAGAGTGGGTTAAAAGCTTTCAGGTGGGGAAGATGAGTTTTTTTGGTGCATTGAATCCAGACCACCTGGGATTCAATCATTAAGGGCCATGAGTATAAAAGACTCTTCCTCAGCTCAGGGTGGGGCTGTTTAGGTTGGAGGTTTGTAGAGTGAAGGTCCTTTGCACAGGAAGAACGTGGCTGTGGGAAATGGAGCCGCTTGGGAGCCTGGATGGTAAGTTGAGTGGTGTCTGCTCTGGGTTTTTCTTGAGCTTGGAAAAGCCTTGTTTGAGGCTCAGTCTCTTGTTGAGGGGTGCTGCGGAGCAGCAGGGGGCTTGTATTCAGGCAAAGCAAGTGAGAAAGCAAACCTCCTTTTATCTGGTGAACTTCTCTGGCCTTGTAGGGAGCAGGTTTAGGTAGAGGGGGCAGTTTAAGCAGCTTTCAGTAGAGCTTCTTTACTGGGTGCTGGGGGAGTCAAATGTTGACCTGAGTTTGGAGTGAGTGCCCAGGAGAAATTTTTCTGGTGTAAAGGGCAGTGCTGGCTCTGGTAGGTGGAAAATGCATTCTGTACCCTGGCACCATTTTCCTTCTGCTCTGCAGCAAGAGGAGGCTGCGTGGCAGAGCTGGTTAGTGTGCTTGACTCAGACTGAGGGATAGAAGAGCAAGGGCAGTGGGCTCTGGCTTTTGTATTTATAATGAACTTTACATTTTTATGTTTTACCTTTGTTTTTGGCAACAGAGAGAGGGAACACATGCAAGCGTGTTTCAGCTTATAAAAAATAGCAAACACCAAAGTCTAGGGGCTTTTGCCTAGGAATTTGTGGTGCTACTGCCTGGTACCTCGAGTCAGATGAGTGGCTTTGCAATGCTTCTTGCCTGTCTGGTGAGGTTGTGCCTGGTGGGGATGGCCCAGGGAGGACCACAGGGTTGCTGGACTCCCCCAGGCTGTGTGGTGCATGATGCTGATGTGTCCCAGGACGGCACAGAGAAACCTCACACCCCAGGGAAGAGCTGAGTGTGCTAGGGTGGGCAATCCATGCCAGGAGGCATCTCACTCCCAGCACACCAGCTTCAATCAAGGAGAGTTTTGCTGCAAATTCTGAAGCTAAATTTAAGAGTTCATTTGCAAGGAGTTGCCTCTTTTTTTAGCCCAGATCAGTTCCTCAGTCTGCTTTTGCTGTGCAGCTGCATGTACAGCTGTAGTTGGGTGATGGAGGAAACATCACAGGACTGAGGGCATGGGAGGGCTCAGCGGGGCTGTGGATTGGCTGTGCTCAACTCATGAGGGCACTGAGCTCTCCTTGCATTTGAAATGGAAGGGTAAGGAATTTGGTTTCTGAGGCTGCTCTGAGGCTGGTCTGCTGCTACAGTTCTGACATGGCCCTGGGGCATCTTCTGCTGTCCCTGTAGCTGGCACTGGTGTCTGCTCCTCCCAGACTGGGCAGGGCTCGGTCCCACCTGGGAAACCAGTAAGTGCAACGTGACTCAGTGATGGAGTAAAAAACTTGGCTGGACATGCAGCAAGCTGGGGCTGAGCATCATCTGACTCCAAATTAGATTTCACTCCTCTTTCATTTCTTCTTGATCTCAGAGCTAGACTCTCATAAGTAGACTGAAGAATGACAGCAACATCATTGTCTGCATTTCAGCAAGCGCTTTGTAATTTGGAGACCCTTCATCAAAAGGGGTGGGCAGGGGCTGGATGACAGTGATGAGAGATGTGTTTTGCACATGCATTAAAAAAAGGAGTTGGAAATTCTGCAAGCCGTTTTAGCTATGTTTGCTGTCAGAATGGAACAGCTCCTAGGTCAAATATTTTTGTGGTGCTTCTGTAAATAAAGTTCACAGGTATGACTGATACAGCAATCTATCATCCTGCCAAGTGGCTGCTCTACTCTGTGGCTGCAATTTGATCCCCGTGCAGAATAAGTTCTTTAATATATAGGGGAATAATCATAGATTGTTTTCCCAGGATCTCCCTTCTCTGGGAAGATAGAGAAGCTAAATCTTTCCATCAAACTTTGTTTCTGTCTAATGAATGCATGTGCAGACTCTTTGGTGGAGTTGTCGTTCCCAGGCGTGACAAAGACAAGTGCAGCAGTGGATGGCAGATGGGTCTGACAAGGACGGAAAAGGAGCAGGGGGAGAGATTTCCCCTTTTGTCTCTGAGTAAGTGGACATCTTCAGCAGTGCATCTGTCATAATGCTGCCCAGATAATCTATCTTCTGCAGCCTAAAATCTGATAGGATTTGGGACTGACAGTCTGGAAAACAGGAACTGTCTTGGCACTGAGCAGGCTGGCAGGGAAACCTCTTCCTGAGGGTGGGATCGACAGCGTGGCAAAACCAATTACCCTGGACCCTGGTCTCAGCTTGCTGGGGCTGTGCCTGTGCAGACAACACTCCTGAGTGTGATGGCTCTGCTTGTGCTCAGGTGAGCAGTTCCCACATGCTGAGGGTTGCAGCTTTCAGGGGATTTGTGGTCCTGAGCTGCTCCATGGAACTTGTGCTTAAAAACTGCTTTTTGCAGCTATGCGTTATGTACTCCAACTGTGCTCCAGTGCTAAAGCAATGCCTGGAGGAACAGGGCCTTCTGGAAACATCATTTCTATATCTTCTGGAAAGTTCATTGCTGCCTTGACAAAATTCAGTTTTTATTTAAAATGATTAATGTCTGTGAATTTAATCAAGGCGTGTTCACACAGCAGTGGCTCTGCTATAATAGCTTGATTTTAAACAGCTTGTGTCCTGATGCGTGAGGTGTGTTATATTATTTGACAGCAGTGACATTTATATTTGTAAATTCTAAATGGTGACAATCCGTTGGAAAGCCTGCCCCACTTGAGGGAAGGAAATGGATGGAAATGCAGGGCACTGAAAAGCACAAAGTGTCACAATACATCAGTGCATCCTGAGATTAAAAAAGCCATGGATGACATTCTCCTACTAACAAAAGCACATATGTGTCCCCAAATAAATTGCTAAGTTTTAATTATTTCTCTAGTATTCTTGAATTATTTTCTTCTGCTTATTGCCTGGCACAGTTACCTCTTTATTTCATGGCACAGGAGAATCTTGAAAAGCAGAAGATGTCATGCCCACGAGTCATGGGCCTCTCGGGGTTTGATTACAGTATGCTGAAATATTGGGCAAGTCGAGCTGGAGCAGAGAACCCAAATCTGATATAAATCTTGATAAATTGGTCAGGGAAAAATGTTTGGAGCTGATCTTCGTGGAGTGCTGAGATGTGGGATACATTTATCAGCTCGTAGACTCTATTTTGAAAGTGGCTTTAGACTATTAACACTTTGCAGATAGAATCCCTCCCCCTGCAAGAGGAAACTCGGTGTTTATCAAAGCACTTGAGAGCAGGTTAGCAGTGAAAGGAGAGATCCTCGAGCCTGCAGGTAATTAATGGTACTTATCTCCTGGTTAAGACCTGTTGTTGGACGAGATCAGTACCTGGATTTGGCAGGTGTAGTAAGAACAAGGAGCTCTAAACGAAGTTTAACTTAGATGGTTTTTGTGACTTGCTGGGATGCCTGGTGACACTGGGCTGTGCTTGTCCTGGACACCAATTTCCTTTTCTCATCTGCTTGGTCTATTAAAACTTCTCCTGCCTGCTCTAGGTCTCCATCCTGACTACACAGCATGGGGAGAAATGGACTCTGTTGCTCCTAGAGAACACTCAAATAACCTCCTGCAGAACTACTCCTCTCACAAATCCAGCACTTCTCCCAGTCTAGCCAGCCCTCCACCACCACCCAGCTGGGGGCTGAGATTTCCAGGAGTTCTGGTATGTTAAATAACATAAACTGGGAAGGATGGTGCCCTGATGGTGTCTAAGATCTTAGCAGCTTTGGTTTTGTTTTGGGTTGGTTAGGTTTTTTTTTATTTGTTTATTGGTTTTTTTTCTTTGCAAAACTCCAGTTGCTGAAGAGGTCTAGCTGTAAATAACAACCTTGTGACTTCCTCAAGTTCATGTTGCACCTGGAATTTTTCTGATAGTCATAATAGATATTTTCTTTCCTTGTGCATTGGATTTATCCTTTGCAGGTGCTAATTTATACTGATTGCAGCTCATCAGTCTTGCATCTTCTCTGCCATGGAGTTTCTTATGCTTTCTGATTTCCTGAAGGAAATGTGTATTGACAGCTCTCAGTGAATTCCACAGTACAAGGAGGTGGCTGTGGTGCCAAATACTTGCAGAGTGCTGAGTCCCAGATACTCTCTGACAAGGCCTAATGGTTTTAGACTCAAACAAATGTTTCATTATATAAATCCAACAATGGCAATGTAGCACAAGACTTATGATAGTCCTTTTTTGCCAAAATAAAAACACTATCAAAAATAAGCAACCTATCATCTTATCATAGGCTCTTCAGTAGGTGGCAAAAACTGTCCTTCAGATAAGACTGAAGTCCTCTTCCTCAAGTGGTTTTCTAGTTTTTTAATCAAACTTTCATTTTGGGAATGATCTATAAACTCTTTCAGTACTTATGTAAAAAGATCTTCATAATTCAAAATGAAGAAATGAAATATTTAGGCAAGATTAATCCTGAAAACATCACTGCTTTAGCTGCATAGTCATTCATCTTATGACATGGACATACTTGCTTGGCTACAAACTTTTCCTTTGAAAAATCTAGTTTGATTGCAGCTTAAAATATTGAAGTGAGGAGAAAGGACAAGTTATTGAAAGGAACAATATGGGAATAGGAGGTGATGGCATTTAAGCTGAAGGTAAAATGCCATATGTCTGGCACAGGAGCAAGAATAATTAAAGCTGCTGTGTTTTGAAGGTGGTCCCTGACCATATGTACCTACTCAGTGCAGCTCTACAGGTTGCTGTCCGAGATGTCCCCGCAGAGGCAGTGGGACAGAGTAGCTGTTGTTTTTCCCAGCTTGGGGAAGATGCTCCAATGGTCTTTTTCATCCTGGGATAGGTTGAAAGTTGTAAGAACTACCTGAAGGGCATCTTTGCAGCAAAGAAATTACTGATGTCTCCAGGGTACCCTTTGCTGGCTGGTGGGCCAGCCACGGGCACTAAAGCCTTGTGTTGTGTGTCATTTTGGGATTTGGGGCCACTGCAGAGCTCCCTCAGATCCCATCCCCACTTCCAGTGCATCTTGTGCCTGGCTCTGTATGATGGAAGTGAATCTCCAGCATCTTGAGGCTGGGAGGTTTTTTTTGCTTACTTGTTTATAGCATTTCCTGAACTAAAGCCTGATTGCTGTTGTGGCAACCTTGAACTTTAGCAGTTTCTCATCTTCCAGCTAAAATGATTCAGTCTGGCAGGAGTCTGGTGAGGCTCTGAGTTGCTTATGAATGCATAGCTTGTACGAATAAGGGAAATTAATAATTCCTGAAAACCATGCAACAGTTTAGTCATTTGTTCATTTTCTTGTTGGCTTTTTAAAGTTGAAATGGTCTTAAAAAGCACTGTGGACATCTTTCCCTGCTTTTTTTGGGGGGACTGGTGCACAAACTGAGCTTGAGTGTTGAGTGGGGTTGGTGGCTGGCAGGGATCACTGCTCCTTCAAGTGCAAGGTCCTGTGAAACCTGCTGGGAAGTTGACATGGAGTAGGAAGTTTTCACTGAGCAACTTCATGTGAAATCAAAATTCACCCAGCTCTCAGGCAGGGAAGCCAGATCTTCTAGAACATGCTGAGTCCCCATTTTGGGACAATCAACTCAAAACAGGGCTTCAAGTGAGTACGGGGGCAAGGGGCTAATGTGGAACAGCTGGCACATGGAGCTCAGGCAACTGTGCAATAAATCTCTAGGCCAGAAGATGCACAAAATGTCTGTCACAGATCCCTATAGACCTGAGGACTGAAGTACAGCATGTTTTGCAGGCTATGCAAGCTCCAGCACAATCTGCTGTCTACTGGGGTCAGATGTGGCAACTACTTGGTACACAGCCCTGCCTTTTTACAAATAGTTTGGGATTGGTCTGAGGATGTCTTAAACACCTTTCAGTGAGGGGTTACACCATGGCTTTGGAGAAAGGAAAGCTGTTCCCCTGTCCCCTTGATGAGCAACAACCACAGAAGCTCTGAATTATCCTTGTGGCGGATGCTGGAGGCCAGGCCCAGCTGAGACTTCCCCATCCTTGCTTTGTGTAGTTTTATGAACACTTCTGAGAGCAAAGTGGTGGTACAGAACATGAAAGGAAGTGAGCTCTCAGGTGCTGTGCTTATCTGATTTATCCTTAGAAAAGAGCATCCTGATGTCATTCCCATGGGGGAAGCGGCTGAAGCCACTTGCTGTATTTACAGCTTGTGGTGCTCCTCAGCCTCACCTCTGCTCTGTGGCAAAACCCTTTCATCATGCAGGATGGTGCTGGAGTGGAGATAAATTAAAGGTCTGAGAGTTTTATTAGTCTAAGTGTGAATGATAAAATTGCACTGGCATCCCTGCAGTGGTATAATTTAACACAAGATTCAATTAGTTTTATCCTGCCCCTAAATTTTTAATTTTTCAGTATATTAGGCTTGCTTCCCCCTATCTCTCTTCTGAAAATCTTGCAAATGCTTCATGAAAATAGTCAGAGGCGAGGAAACTGGAAAACATGAACAGCTTTAGAGATGCTACTGGAGCTGTTGGTATCCACACAAATTGCTTTTTGTGGTCAGGGAAGAAGGGAAGTGGCTGAAAGTTTAACTCGATGTCTTGGCTCAAGGAAGGATCCTAGTCCTGTTCAGAGAAATTCCAAGCAGGTGGGATCACTTTAGTGAGGGATGCTTATTTCTTCCTCTCCTATGGGAAAGCTTTTCCAGCTAGGCCTTCATCTAACACTTAGACATTTATCTAGCCAATGTACTTGTGATGGAAATTAAATGTAAAAATTTCTCCTGTGCCCATATTCTTTTTTGTCTTGTGCATTGTTGATGGAGTCAAGGGTCACTCCAGCTCTCAGTGTAAAAATAGGCAGGGTCTGATGCTGGTAATCTCCCTTATCTAGTAAAAGACTGCAATTGTACCACTAGACTTTCATTTGCAAACTGTAATGAGTTATTTTTAAACTTCTTTTGTGAGATTAACTAAACATGTATGGTTCTTTGTACCTGTTACAGTCTGAACGAGTTCTTTCCTAAACTGGGATTCCTGGGCCTGAGCAATAACGCTGATCTTCAGTTCCTCCTGAGCAGACCTTCTGTAATAATTGCTGGGATGATGCCTCTGTGGAGATGCTTTTTTTCCCTTCCTCTGGGGGTATTTCTGCAGACCCTGCAGGTGGCTGGAAGGAAGACTTGTGTGGGCTTGCCAACCTTTTCCCTTTTCCTGGTTTAGGAAATGGTCAAAGTGGGAATTTGGATGTGTGAAGCTGACAGGGGGAGAGGAAATGGCCTCATGCTGTGCTAGGGAGGTTTACAGAGTAGGTGACAGGAAAAATTCCTTCACAGAAGGTGTGGTCAGGCAGTGGAACAGGCTGCCCAGGGAGGTGGTAGAATCATCATTCAAAAGTCAAGTGAATGCTTGAGGAATGTGGTTCAGCAGTGAACACGGTGGTGCTGTGTCAATGACTGGACTTGAAAATCTTTGATGTCTTTTCCAACCTTAGTGGCTTCTGTGATTTTCAAGTGGCTTTACCTCTGATCTCTCTTGACTACCTAGAAACTTTGGTGTTGTCTTTTTGAGTAAAGAAATCAAGTGTTTTTCTCCTCTCAGAAGGCTTTAGAGGAGGCGTTGTTGTGACCTCAGGGGGCTGTGTGGCACTGCTTGGGTTTTCATGGTCCAGTCTGCCCTGCTGTGCTTCCAGCTGTCCCAATTTTAAGCCATTTAAATAATAACTGTGATAATTCTCCCACAGAGTCAAATGCAAGTGTGTTGTACAGCCACAACAGTGGTTACTGAGTGATGCTCAAGGTCAGGCAGCCTCAAGTACCCAAAATTGGACACTTCTAGCAAGCTACAGCTGATTTTTTCTTTTTCTTGCACTGGATGAAGTAGCACACAAAATATTGTCTCTAATTATCAGGTCAATTCCTGTGGAAGAAAGTCTGATCAAACCCTTGATTTATCTTCAGTTGATTAGATAGTACTGACATATTGAGAAGACACTTATAAAGGCTACTTCAACCTTAATAAATTCTGGAGTTCTTAATTTTCCAGTTGGCTACATAGAATTTGTTAGAGCCACATTCTGTGAAAATTGGCTCACCCTAGAGAGTTTCAGGTCCATCACATTGTGCCTTAACAAAGAGCCTCAGTAAAGCAGCAGATGAGTATCAAAGTCTTGAATGACTGAGGATGGTGGGTGGTTTAAAATCACATATTAAAGGAATTGTTATTGCCCTTGTGAGTGGTACAGCTTTTAGAGCTTTTGGTGATCTCAGAAAGGAGACCTTGGCATCAGGAGGAGGAAATATAAATTAATTCAGCCAGGACTGGTAATTTTTGAATCTGCAAATTACTTCCACCCAGGTCAACTTAGTCTTTTTGTTTTTTCCTCTTGGAATCTAGCCATCCAAAAATGCAATGGGGGCTGTGCAAAGGGCCTGGTCCTCCTCAAGGGTGTGAGGAGCCACAGATGGCTGCTCTCAATTTCCTAGGAGTCAGTCCCTGTGAGACAGACCAGGCGTGGCCGCTGTCCTGGGGCTCATTTACAAACGAGACCCTTTGCACTGATCCACTGAATGGTCTCATTCCCTAATGGAGCAATCACCTTACCAGCTGTGGGAATGTGTGTGCTCCTCAGAAGTTTCTTTTGTGGATGACTTGCAATAAATCTTCTTTATATTGCTGTTGACTAAGCTGATGCCCATAGAGGGAACGATTGCACAGCAAGGGTACTGTGGAAGGAGAGTGCCTCCTGTCTGGGGATGGTGCATCCACCTTCCAGTGCTGCTCTGGTTTCCACTCTGTGCAGGGCTCTGCTGTTTGTAGAGCAATCCTTTCAATATTTGTTAAAGCTGGAATAGAGTTACTGAATGTATGCAGAGAGGTGTTTCCAGTAGGATTATTTTATAAAGCAGAAAATAAAACAGAGCTCTCCAGCTTGAGAAATGTACTGGGCTTTTTTTTTTCTTGAGTTCTTACTGAATGTAGAAATTAAAGCTCTTCTTAAAGAAAAAGCTTTTTATTTTTCACTTGCAAGGCCAAGTCTGATCTTGGTGCCATTTTTTCACTGACTTCAAGGCGAATTGGGTCCTAATTTGTAACCACAAACTTTCTGCTATGTGAGTTAGAAGTAGTTAAAATCTAAATGGGCTGTTTCTGGCTGAGGTGTAAGGACTTCAAATATTGTGGCTGCAGAATAGAATGGCTTCTAATCAATTGTGGTTATCTTTGCTTCTCTGTAGGACTTGGGGGAATGGGAGTTCAGAAAAAAAGAAAGTTAAAAAAAAAGAAAAGCCTTATTTTTGCGGGTAGATATTCTTATTTCTCCCCTCTCCCACTTTTTTTTTTCTTTTTGCCATCAGTGTTGTTAGTGCTCAGATGACCTGCTGTTCAGGTGAATGACAGCTGTTTGTGAGTAATGGGGTGGATCCACCAGAATGGATTAGGAAACTGAATCTGTGGTTTACTTTTCAATTCACTTGTGATGGTGTGAAAATGAATCCAAGTGGAAAACTTCAGGTAAACTAAGCTCCTCTTGATCTAGTGTTTAAAATCGATGATGGGGAGGGCAGGCAAATGCCTAAGGAAATAACTGTCTTGCTCTGGACTGTGGCACTTCTGTCTTCCAAACGCATATGGGAAAAAATGATGTGAGGTGAGCTCTGGCCAGATCCTGGATTCTCATTCTTCCCCACCTTGAGCAATACATTCTCAAGGACAAGTTGGAAGCACTGGAGCATTTTGCCTATACTGCAAATATCACAGTAATGAAGACTTCAGTTCAAATCACTGCATAACTCCAGGACAATTGGAGGGGTTTTTTTATTATTATTTATTTAGAGCAAGTAAATTTCTAGCTCTTGTGGAGAGAAACCTTGAGCTAAGTATAGCCTAAAGCATTTAAACAGACGGCAGATGAAAATAATGCAATGGTTGCAGCTTTTTTTAATAATGACTCTTAGGGCTTAATTCATGACTTTGAAGCTCTAGGGGTTGGAAGTCTGAGGACTCCTGAGGTCTGAGGCACATCAATAACAGTAATAGCCTCTCCATGGATTGATGAGCTGAGCAGTGAAGGGAACCAGCTGTGCTCAGTAATGGTGGCAGATAGATCACAGCTTCTGTCTGCGCAGACCTGGGATGCTTCTACCTGGAAACACAGGCCTGAGCAGACAGCTGGGGGTCCTGACCTGATGGACACAGTCTGCAGTTCTCAGCTGAGTCAGACTTCATCTCCAGCATGTGCGTGTTCTGAAGGAAAGCAGCCCTCAGGGATGGTCTCCAGGCTCTTCACACTGCCCTCCACTCCCATCGTGGCCACTTGGCTAAATGGAAACTCATGGTCTTGGTTTGTGCTCTTGAACTTCCCCACATCAGAGCCATCACCTGGGGGTTAATGCAGCTTCTGCATATCAAAGGGCTCTGCTGGAGGTGCACAACAGTGAAATCTTTGAACCTAGATGATTCATGGTGGGGGTTGTAGCTGCAAATCCTAGGATTTTGTTTTTAACAAAAGTAGTAAGGTAATATATCCTGCCTGGCAGGATAGTAGTTGGGGCAGGGCTGCTACTGCTAGAGTGGAAAGCTGTTCATTTCCAGCAAACAGCTGTATGAGATTCTGACTCCTTCCTCATCTGAATGGAGGAGAAAAACCCAACCCACCCTGTTTAGCAGGCAAGTCAGCTCTCCTGCAGTCTGACAGATACTCCAGGCCTGGTAGTCTTGCCTCCCCCACAGCAGTGCTGGTAGCCATTGCCAGCTGCTTGCTCTGACCTCCAGTCACTGGTATCTGTCCATACACTCTTTTCAGAGGTGGCAGTGTGAGATCTAGCAGCAATCAAGTAATCTGCACCGTTGCCTGAAAGATTTATTGAGCAAGCTGAGCGAGGGACGAGCCAGAGCTGGAAATGTCCTTATGCTTCCAGTCTTAACAGAAAGAGATTTAGAAAACAAGGGAAAAAAAGACTCTCAAGTCATACAAAACCATGCTCATAATCCAGGTTGCCTATGAACAGCTTATAGAAGAGCATCTATTTGGCCTAATGTTGATTCAATATAAATTAAAGTATAGGAGGGAAACAGAGCTCTTGAATGGGCTTTTATGTGTGTTGTGCACAGGAGCAGGACAGCTGTGTGTTCCTCTGGCTAAACTGAATTTCAGATTGTTTTCCCAGGTGAAACTTGTTTGGTTAACAGGAACTCAAGAGCATGGGTGAGTCTTGTGCAGCTCGTAGCTGCTCTTGGTAGTCCTGGTCCCATGCAGAAGGGCGAGTTGGCCCTCTTATGCAGCAGATGTGTGTGTTTGGACCTCTGAGAGGTAACTCCTCTGTCCTGAGGACTTCGGATGGGGTAAAATCTGTCTGTGGAAAGAAGTTTGAGCTGTGCTGAGTGTGTAGATTTTTATCACATCCCATCCCATAAATATTCTGCAGCAAATGGCAGTGGCTATAAAACAAAAATGTGTATGATTTTGTTATCAGCAAAACACTTGCTCTGTCACTTGAATTCTCAATCAGAAACTTTGCCAAACCAGCAATTTTTTCATTGTTTCAACCGAGAAAGTTTCTTGGAAACAAAATCACACTCCAGAATTAATAAATGCTGATCTGAAAGTTCCCTTTCAAGAGGGTGGTTTGCTGGGCAGGAATTCAAGTTCTCTTATTTGAATGAGGCGGCTTGTTCTCTTCTGGAGCACTGCGAGGCAGCACCTGTGCCACCGAGGGTGATTCCCACTGCGCTCTGGGACACCAGCTGCCACTGGGGGTGGGACGGCAGTTCATGGCTCAGGGTCCAGCTCTGCAGAGCTGCTGGTGTCCTCAGTGGTCTGGCTGTTGGGCACAGCTGGCTGTTCATTCAGCACCTCCTGCAAGGTCACTCAGGTTCTCCTTTGCTTTGCCAACAGCTCTGATACAATCTAGGAAAGTGGATTTTTCTCTGCCTTACAATGTTTGTTCTCTTTAGGTGGTTGGTTGGCATTGAAAAGCCTCTCTGTAAGGACAGAGCAGGAAGGCATTAGAACTGGACACATGTTGGTGCAAAGTGTGCTGCTGCAATCCTGCTGGCCTAGCTTTTGGTTTGATTTTTTTTTTTTCCCCCAGCTGTCTAGCGAAAAGAAGGTAGTAGAAGCCCAGTGTGTTTTTGGAGCCCAGAGCCTCTCTGAATGTTTTCTTGCTGCCCCTTTCAGCTCCTTCCACAGTCCCTTAACACATCAGGTAAGGGTTGGCCAGCACAGTCGATGGCCTCTTGGGTATTGGAAGCTGAAAAAGCCACTTTCTGTCTGAATGTGGAGCTGGTGGCACAAGGCTGTCGCAGAGCTGCTGCATGAAGAGAGGCATCTCCCAGCTGCTGCAGAGCTGAGACAGAGGTTTGTGACTGAAGTCCCTGTTGTGTGTGCCTTGGCTGATCTGTTTGTTCCTGATCTCCCAGTCCTGTCCTTTCTATATGACCTTGCAGGAAAATGTTCTTGCGTGTTTCCCACTCCCAGCCGTGGCCCAGCAGCCCTGTTGGGATCCTGATATGCAAAACAAACTGGTGATGGACCTGAAGAGCTAAATTGCTCCACCCTGTTTAGTACTGACACTTGAGATCATTGGCTGTCTTGTGTTAGAACCTTAATGAACTTAAGTTCATTAGCCTCTGTTAAGCCATCCGGGTGTTGCTGTCTTTAATTACATGGTCTGTATCTCTAACACACTCACTTTGCTTACCCATTTTCTCAGCCTGTTTTAAGCCTCCTGCTCAGGTTACCACTTGGTAAGACCAGTGGTCCCTGTAGAACACAGCAGTTTGATGTGAGCTGTCTGCTGGCCAGGTCTTAGGCTGGCTGTCCCTCTCTTGTCCCCAGCCTGTGGCCCTAATTAGGGGTACCTTATTGAAATGCCAAATCTGCCTGCCTTGGAGTCATCTTTGAACCCTTCCCATCAGCTAATAGCTCACATGATGCTCTTGCAGTAGGTGCTCATCCTGGTCAGCAAAACCCAAGCTGAGCACTGCCAGTTAATTTCTGGCCAATGAATCATAGATTGTCCTGAGCTGGAAGGAACCCACCAGGATCATTGAAATCCAACTGTCCTTAGGACCAGGACCATCCCAAGAATCACCCCATGTACCTGAGTGTTGACCAAGCAGTTCTTAAACTCTGGCAGGCTTGGTACTGTGCTTGGTGAATGAGCCAGCAGTTTCCTTGAAAGCAAGTGCAGGTTTATTTTCTTTGGGTTATTCCCTTTTTTTTTTTTTCCCTGTTGTATTTCTTCTACACTCATAGCCTACAGGAGTAGGTTAAGGAAAAAACTCTACTGTGAGATGCAGTAGAGCCTCTGGAAAACAGCCAACCACCTTCATGCAGGGAAATGTCTGTGTTGTGCAGAGTAATCTGCACCTAGCACATTGGGGTGTGCTTGCCACTGGCTGTTTGTGTTAATTGGGCATCACTGCTGGACCTTAAAATGCCTCAAGGACACAATCCAGACTCTCAGCTTTCCACTGCTCTCTTTTTGTCTCCCTGAATTAAACAGCAGAATTCTGAAATGGAGATTTTACCTGTGCTGTATTCCCATGTCACAGTGCAAAGCCTTTAGCAGTGCATGGCAGCTCCCAGGCACTGAGTAGGGACTGGTCCTTGGGGTGCCGAAGGGGGTCTGCTCCACCTCTGCACCCAGGCAAACACTGATGAAATATGGGTATGGGGGACTGGGAGCACTGTGTGGTTAGAAGACTTCCCAACGCTTCAACTGCTGCTTGAGACTACTGCTGCTGCTGTCAGAGTCCTCCCTCCCTTAGGAAAGAAGACATAAGCCAAAGACACTGTTAATCTGTGTCTCATTAGTGCTTCTCTGCCTTTTGCTAATCCTCTCCAGTGGCAACCATCCAGGACATTATTGCTTCATCTAAAGATCTGATCTGGTTGATGATGTCCCACCTTGATCCCTCCTTGCTAAGCTTTGACTTGGGGAAGCTATGCCAGGACAAAGCTTCACATCAGCTGACAGAATTTGTTTCCCTTTGCTGTGTACCACTGCTGACTCCAAAAGAAGTCTGTGCAAAGTCTGCTGCTCAGGAGTTGAGCATTGGGCTGGTTTTGAGTGCTTGTATAAATCAGGACTTAGGCTGTGGCTGAGAACCACCCAGCTGTGAAGCACAGCCTGACCAGTGGCCACATGGGGTGCACAGGCTGGAGGCAGATTTAGAAAAAAGACCCAGATTTGGTCGGTTTGTGGCCATGCAGGGACCCCTGTCCTGCTGTGGTGATGGGAGGTGAACCTGCCAGTGCTCAGCAGTCATCCCTGATGTGTGGGGATGGGAGAGCCAGCAAGAGGAACACTCTGGGAAGATGAGCTCTGCACCTCTGCTTCGGTAAATTGTTTTGCATCCTTTAATAGTTGTTTGGAGCAGTAAGGTTGGTCAAGAAATGTCCTCTCTAGTGTTGGCATTAATCTGAAGGAAGTGTTAGATTACATCTCCCACCAGCAGATTTTCATTTGAAGGCACACTATTTCAACAATCAAAGGTGTTTTTTGGGTATAAACCAAAACTTAATTCCCATGAAACTTACTGAATAAGCATGAAATATTGAGTTCATTAAATGTGATTTAGGTTCTTTTCAAGAAAGCCTGAATTTAAAAAGGAAATGGAGAATTTTAACTGCTTCTCTTCCAATCTTGGCCAATTTTACTCTATAGCCAAAATTAAAAAGCATTAGATAAAATATCTTTCCATTGAAACAGAATGAACATGCAGCAAAGGAAGAGCCTTGGAATATCTTTACCTTGAATTTCAAATAAGCTTCTTATCTGATAAAGCTGGAGATACTAATCCAAAGTCTCTGAAGTCAGGAGGGCTGGGGTGGGTTGTGAGAACATCCATAAAATACTGCCCTGGCCTCACTCATGTGAGGCACTTGCCTGAGCACTGCAATTAGTGTTTGATCAAGGGAATTTTGTCATCCTGTCTGATCAGGACCCCTGTGTCAACACTGACCAGACCTTTTACCAGCCTGCCAGCAGTGCTGAAATGAAGACATTTTCTGCTCTAGGGCTGAACGTGGGGAATTGGTTGGACTTGAGGACATTCAGCAATACCTTCTTCCAACTTAATTGCCAAGGCTTTTGGAAAGATTTCCAACTACCTTTCTCAAATCCTGAAAACCCTTTCAGAAAACTCTTTGCCCCTTTTCAACTGCTGTGAAGCATTTTAAGGCAAAAAACCTCTTCCTTTCAAATACTACAGGGTTTTAAATCCTCCTCCCACTCATTCCTTGGGCTGTATTTTCTGCGAAGCAATCATCAGCCTTTGCTAATTTTTATCAGCTTTATTAAATGCTTGTGGTCTTAAGTAGATCTTACATTCACCTGATTAGTGAATACTCAATATTTAAACTCTCTCACAGTTTTGAACCCTGATCCTGTTGTGCTTTTAATACATCTGTGTTTGATGGCAGAATTGTGCCAGGCCTGATGTGCTCATAGCTCTGTAGCACTTTTAGCTGAGCTATTTTGTGGTGCCAAAGAGACCCAGCCCTCCTAGGTGGTGTCACAGCTTTCTTGAGGACGCAGCCTGGCTCTCCAGTGCTCAAGATGAGGCCCAAGTGGCCCCTCCTGTTGAAAAGTGTGTCTGGCTCCTGCCCTCCAAACTGATTCTGCTGCAAGTCTTTTGTGAGGCTTCTCATCAGCTTGGTGTGCAGAGTCAGAAAAATGTAGTTCAGCATGTATTAGGAAGAATAAACAATTATCCCTTGACAATTATGCCTTCAATCAGTGCATGCAAACAGCTGGTGATGCAGAACAGTCTTCACTTAAAATCAGAGAATCTTTTAGGAGAGTTGGTTCATTTCCATATATTTACTGAATTTTCTTCCTATAAAAATATCATGTCTTTAGGAAAAAAAGTGCCTTAATCCTTTTGGTCTCTGGGGCAAATGATGTATTTTTAGGTATGACTAATTATCAAACGTAGAGGGGGGGATTTTAAAGCTGCTCTGAGAAGAGCTCTGTCACTTGAAACATTTGGGAGGCTGTTGCTGGCTTTTATGCCTCTCCTGCTGTGTCTAGCTCACACAGACAAGGTTTTTGCTCCTGATCCACAAGTGTCAAACTCTTGCCCACCAGCTTTTCCCGGAGCCTGATGCGCTGGAACTCTTCTCAGGCATGTCCCTGAGGGAGCAGGGTTGGTGCTGTGTGTGGGGTGATGCTCCTTGGTGAGCACCACTAATGAGCCATTCTAAGGCGAGGCATAGCATGCATGGCAGTTAATTTGGACTTTAATTTTATTTAATAGTTCATAACGCTTAATTTCAATATTTAACGAGCTTAAACAGAATGAACAACTTGTGCGCTTTTTATGTTAATTGGCAATATTTTGCTGCTGACTGCTCTTGTGCTCTTAACCCTCCCAGCTCTTTCCCTTGTCCTTAATGGATGCTCTCCAGGCTTTCTGCTGTGACACAAGTGAAACGGGTTATTTCTTTCTTCAGTTGTTACCGCCTTTGAATAGGGAACAGTCACCAAACAGAGGGGGAATGACAGCTGAGTCACTGGTGATGGGTGTATGGTCAGCCAGGCACCTGCACATTTGGGGAGAATACTTGCACTTTCCCTTGCATGGTAATGCACAATTTTAATTGCAGACAACCAGGATTTCTAAACATAAATGCTTTGAGCCACCTGAGGCCAAGTACAGTTTGCAATTGCAGGCAGAGGGCAGAAAACTGCAGATCTTCTCCATGACTGATATGCTTCATCTACCAAAAGAAGTTGGATTTATTTTGCTTTGCTAAATTGTTGCTGTTTTAGGCCAAAATAGATTTTACCAAGGAGTGGAACAAATGACACCATTCTGTGGGTGTGTGCAATGGATGGCTTGGGACATGACTGGTTTTGGATAGAGGCAAAAAGGAATGAACAAATCTCAGAGATGGCCCTCAACTCGCGCCTCAAGTGTGGCATTAATTTTTCTCTGCCACCAATGCTAAGTATGGATTGTTTTTCTCCTTTTGAGGGATGATGGGTAAAACAGCAGCAAAAACCCTGCTGTGCACTGTCTCCTGCCTGATTAAATTTTAGTCAGAGGACTTCTTTCTGTCCATGGTCTTTCTGCCTATCACTTGTAAAGTAACAGAGTGCAGTGATTTGTCCAGCCTGTGTTCCTTTTAATAGACTACATCATATTAGGGTGTCTAATGGGTACTGGGAGCACTTCTGCATAACTCATCAATATGCTTATGGAGTGCACCTTCCCTCACCCTTCTCCAGAGTATCTATAAATTGCAGATATGCAGTCTGTGCTCATCATTAAACCACAGGTAGCAAGTATTATTTCTTCTCATGGGATTGTGAAAATATGGGCTGTGTAAACTTATTTGCACCAGCTAGAGGCCTATATCCAAACTTCATCTTATCACTGGTGTTAATATATGGTGATAGGTGCAGGTAGCAGAATGATTGATTGACTGAAGTTAATTTGTGGGCTGACTGAGATGTGGTAGGGAAGGGAGACATCCATCGCAGGGATGTGTTCTATATATATGTGTGTGTGTATTAGGATTAACTGCTGCTGATCTCAGGAGGAGTAGGAAATTGAAGCTATGTCAAACAAAACTAAAATTATGTGTCTCTCACTGCTGCTCCTTGTCTTGGCTGGATCAGCCTGTACTGAGTTTGAGACTTGCACATGTTGGAATGTGGAGGGGCTGCTCCTGGAGGGTTCCCTGGGGTGGGACATGTCCCTTGCAGTGTGTGCAGAGCTGCTCTGTGCTGCTCGTGGAGCAGGGACTCACAGATCTGCCCTTGCCGTGCTCTAGCCCCATCAGTCTCTGCATCAGCAGCATGCAAGGATCATTCTCCAGCAGCCCACCCTGGCTTCCCTTCTCCTGCCAGAGGAAGATCATGTGTGGAGAGGCATTGATTCCTCTTGCTGCAAAATGAGAGCTCCCACCAGTGAAGTCTGCAGCACATGGACAAGTAATACCCAAACTGGGGCTGCAGTGATGCTGATACTGAAGAAGTGTGTGCATTTTGTTAGCTGTGACCTTCAGACAGGGGCACTGGGCAAACTCATAATCCTTACAGGTGCGATGGCCCTGGCAGCAGGGAGGTGCTGGTTGTATCTCTTCCTTCTGCTCTTCCCTTCAAGAATTCCCAGCTCATGGACAGAAATGCTTGAAGCCACATCTTGACCTGCAGGAACGATTCACTGCTCCTCCTGGGCCATGAGTGAGTGCTGCAGGAGTGACTGATGCCATGAGCCTCTGCCCTGCTGTGGTGATGGAGGGCTGGGCAGGACCGGCCCTGTGCCTGGGGCATCTCTGCAGCTCAGCTCACACTGAGCTCAGCTCTCGGCAAGGGAGCAGAACAGCTCCTGGGCATGAGAAACATGGACCATGGCAGCCAAAGCTGTTTGCTATCCATGGGAAGCAGTGTTAGCAGAAATTGGAATTTACAAGGCCTTGCTGCACAATTATTTAAGTATATATTGGTCTCTCCCCTCTCCTGCCTCTTTTATGGGTTGGTGCAGTCCCTCCTCTGTTAGGATCCAGAGGAACCAGATGACCACTGCCAGCTGTAATAACTCTGTGAGCAATAACAGGAGCTGCTGCAGTTTAGTAATTGTTAACTATGTTCTTCATTGAATTTTGTTATAGCTGTGCAATTAAGCTCACTGTAGTATGTTACACCTAATGTGTTTATTAAGAAATCTAGTGAACCAAAACAAACATATCCATACTGTCTGACAAACTTGTTTTCCACCAAAGTTAATTAAAGAGGAGGATTCCTCCTGACTTTAAATAATTTCTTGCCTTGCACCTTAAAACCAGCTGATTTTAAACTAATTGGGTTGTTAACCATTCTCAACAGAAAGCAATTCTGACTGCAGGGGTTTCCCAAATGCATGGGTATGTGGTGGGCACCATGCAGGTTAAGCAGGACCAAGCCTGGTGCAGGACATCAGGGCAGGGGATATTTTGGTGTATGGGTCAGGTGGTGAGGGGGAGGCTGGTTCTCTAAAACCGGGAGCTGAGATGCCTGAAAAAAAAGCCTTGGGTGATTTTTGGCTTGGGTGAACTCACTGCTAACCTGGAGGGCATTAGCTTCCTGTGAATTATTTTGTCTTCATCTTGGGAGAGTTTTGCAGTCTCTGCAGGACTGCTCAATTTAGCAGGCATGCTGGGTTTTGATGGCAATGTCTCTTTCAGCTGGATGTTATTGCAGGTGCTGTGGGAGCTGTTGTGTCAAGGTGGAGCCAGGTCAGCAAATTTTCTAAGTGGTCATATGTCTAGAGAAAGAGGTTTGCAATATCTGTATTAATGTCAGGGAGTCACATTTCCAGGCAAGTGTTCCTTCCTATTTGGTTTTATTATTTTTTTAACTGCATCACTGTTCTAATAGAATATAAAACTTCCAGGAAGATGTGCTGTCTCTTTTACACTCATGGACCAGACGATATTGTTTTTCTTAAATTTTGCAGAGGGAAGATTTGCCCAAAAAGATGATGAGTGGAGGCAGGGTTGAACTCCAGCACCTGAGCTGCACTCAGCTGTCCTCCCCAGTGCTGGAGGCCAGGCTCTGGAGAACTGGGGGATGTGCTGTGAGGAGCTCAACCAAAAGTTTGTATCTGACATTTCCATGAGAGCCAGTCTTTCCCAGAGAGCTTCTGAGACAGTGACTGAAGTTTGCAAGCAAACTGTTTTCTAAGGACCACTGAAGAGAAAGTGTCAGTTCTGTCATTCTTGTTCAGCTTAATACTGCAATCTCCTTAAAAGCCATCATTACATCTGCTACCTGTTAAGTAAGAGTGATTTTTTATTTTTTAATAGTGAGAAAGCTGTTTACTTGTATTTGAATGTCATCTAAGATTAAAAATTTTATTCAATTACCTTCTGAATGGTACCTCAGTATGATCTGATGATAGACAAGTAGTAATGTGAATTGATTTGATTTTGTCTGAGAGATTTATCACAGGAGGTGAAAGCCCAGAATATTCTTCAGCAGTAAATTAATATTCTTTTCCCACTCATAAAAGATCAAATACTTGTAGTATTAATATATTTTAAGCTTGTTAAGATTCAAATTGTGGATGGTCTTGTAAAGTTTTCTATTGCCCTCTGTGAGGAGTAGCTGTTTATTCATTATTTCTGTAATGAAAAGGGAGCTCTGGCACATCAACACTGATTTCCATTTCACAATGCCTGAGCCTGGTTTCAGGGAGGGCAGAGCTGCGAGTTGTTGCATGGTTAAATCTCTTTAAAACAGTTTAACCTTAAATTACATCAGGGCTGGGCCTTCTTCTGTGTCCCTATAGAAAGCCAACTTCTGATGTTACACAATGTTGCTCTTTACAGATGCTTTCCAGGCTTGTTCAGCACCTTCCCACCCTGTTCCCAGCATCTCTCCCACTTTCTTCACTGTACCCAGAGGTTGAAAAACAAGCCACAGTGAAATTAACCCAAATGATCTTCAACGTCCTTGAACGAGTTATGCCCTGGACAATCTGGTTTGGCTGTACTGTTCACATCTTAACTGTGTTGGTCCTCTCTGGTTCCTGCAGCAGTGTATGGAGATACTAAAGCACAAAGACAAGTTTGGAGAGGGTGGGAGACGCTGCTAACGCTTCTCCTTCTGTAATCTCTCTGATCCCTTGTGTGCTGCTGGTTGTTCCCGCAAATAGCTGCGGAACCTGAGATCAGGATGCTTTTGATTAAGACATGCTGGGATGGAGACAGAATGTGCCTGCCTGATGTTTCCAAAATAGGAAACCTTCTAGCACTGCCACATTATGGCTTGGAGATGGGAAAATTATGCACTGGCTTCTCAAGAATTTTCATATTGTTTTTTTTCTCTGTAGCACTTGAGTCAGATTCATTTAATAACTGATCATGGGGTGGGTTTGGGGGAAAGTTTGTGCAATGCAATGCAGCTTAATTTGAATTTTATAGCAGTTTAGTACCACTTGGTGTGTGCAGCCTTTCTGGGTTTTATTTCTTTAATAGCCATACAGACATTTTCCTGCTGACGAAGTATCTGCCGCTTTGCCCATGTAGGGAAGATTGCAAGCACAATCTTAGAGCTGAAGAGTCACTGTGCCTGGGGAAAAGTCAGTTTGGGAATGTGCTCCTGCAGGGTGTCTTTGTAGAAAGTCTCCCAAAGGGCAACACACAGAGCTAAGGCCCAAACCAATGTCATTCCTGTTTGGTACTGGACTTTTCCTGGCCCGGCCTAGGGAAATGGTTCTTTGGGCTTTTCCACAGTAGGCTGGGTTTGACTGGTGCTGGGACTGTGCTGATTCAAAGCCACAGACACCACCTGTCCCTGTCAGGTGGCAGGAGAATGGTCCTAGTCCTTTCTTTTGCCAATGGTTGTAGTTTTCTAAACCACACCTCACTGCCGCCGGTCCTTGTGGGGCAGGGGATTTGGTACATGCCTGAGTTCCATCTTTGGTGCCTTAGGATATCCACAGTGTGGAGATGGAGTGTCTGAGCCTCCTCTCTGTCAACAGGAAGCAAACTTCACACCAGATCATTGGCAAATGATGTGACTGAGTTTGCAGAGGAGAGAGCATGGACTGAGACTACGTGAAGAAGCAAAGCTATGCTGCAACTGTGAAGAGGAAGACAGGCTTGGGGGGCATTAGAAACTGGATGGTTTAGGATATAAAATTTCTACAGAACTTTCCTGAAGCTAAGGACATACACACCACTATCCTTGTCTACTTCAAAGGACAATAAAGTGTTATATTCCCCCCCCCAAAAAAAAGCTGATTTTGTGTGTAGGCTTATTAAGTATGTAAGATGTGAGAATTGAATTTCATCAACCATAGAAACTCAGACTACCTTAAAAAATTAAGCCACTGCTAAGATAAAGGATGGGAGGACAAGAACAGAGCTTGTATGTATTCTGGTCAGCTCCTTGGAGAGTTTCTCACTGGTAATAATTTTTGTAGCACCCCTTTTTTTCTATCTCCAACCAGCATTTTCCCATGCAGTTTTATTTCCAAGTTCCTTACAGATGTCCAAATAGATTAGACTTACCACATTTTTCCCATAGAAAACTAGTTATCTCTTTAAAGAAAGATATTGGATTCAGTCTGGCATGAGCTTCTCTTGGTACACCCATGCTACATTTCATATTGCTTTTCATTAGCCACCATACCTTTTAATTATTGCTCCCTTCATAACTCGTTCAGGAAATCTTGCACACTAGTGCAGTTGGATTAATGGGCTTCTCTTAAACATAGTTTTATATTTGCTGTTTCCTAGCACGCACTGCCATTTATGCCTTGATGGATTTTTTTAAATTATCATTATCCTCAGGAATTATCCAGTCCCCAGAACTTAAGTGCGTTAAGCTCTGGCTCCTAGTTTCATTTCAGATGGGAATGATTTCCATTTCTGTTAACTCATTCATATTAGTCATCCTATTTGTGTCCTAGCACTCAAAATCCACTTTTTTGAGTG
The DNA here is from genome assembly GCA_013400315.1 of Bombycilla garrulus. Classification (NCBI taxonomy): domain Eukaryota; kingdom Metazoa; phylum Chordata; class Aves; order Passeriformes; family Bombycillidae; genus Bombycilla; species Bombycilla garrulus. Next base: position 159,148 of record VXBU01000360.1, on the reverse strand, counting down.
CAAATTGAAGTTAAATTTTCATTTAGGTTTGGGATTGTACCAAGTTATCTTTATTTTCAACTCCATTCCTGTCATGCAAGAGCCCCCTCCATGTCAGAAGCTGTGCAGAAGAGGCCTCAGTCTGTGATGGTGGCCCTCAGGAGAGGCAGGGTGTGATGTATTGACTCTTTCCTGGTCTAATCCCCCAGACCTCAGTGATTTGAAAGTGCCCCAAGGAGCCCTTTTTGCCCTGTTTTACATGCTGAACAGCACCTCTGGTTTGTTTGGGCTGCAGCGCCTCCAACACCCTGTGGCTGGCTCTGGGGCCTGCCAAAGTCACCTGGATGCTGAAGGCTCTTGCTCAGGGTTGTGGTGCTGTCACACACAGCCTTGCTGGTTTCTCACCTGCCATATTCTATTCCCTCAATGGGGTGAAGTTTTGTGAACTCTATTACCACCTTGAACATGCTGCTTGCAATGCCCCTGGGGTGTTTCTTCACTTCCCCTCCCTGGGCTCAGGGATCTTAGCAAAGTGAAAATCTGGGTAGGGAAAAACAGCACTCTGGGAATCCCCTCAGGGTTCACCTTGCTTGAGATGCAAGAAATTCCCAGGTCTGCTGTGACATTGGTGTTACCTTACATTTTGCATTTATTTTCTCCTTTGACTTTGATGTCTGGCCTTATTATCAATGCAGGGCACTTTGAATCTTTGCAAGAACTGCTCTCCACCCCTTTCCACTAACTGGCCCAAATGGATAAAGGACATGGCATAGTAAAACACATTTTTATGATGAACCATTCTCCACACACAATGTGCTTTTATACTTCTTCCTACGAGCCATGGCTTGAATGGTGAATTGTGAGATGCCCAATGGGGGTGGAAAGTTCAGAGGAGTAAGAAGATGGAAGTGTCCCCAAGGAAGGCTGGTAAACGGGATGTGCCCAGGGAAGGGGACCTGTGTCTGAGGTGGGCTGAGGTAGGAATGACTGTAAGTGGAGAAAATGAGGGGAAAGCAGAGTCCTCCTGCCTGGACTTGGTGTAGGTTGCTGTCATGTGGGGTAAAGAAGAAGTTTAGAAAAGCCCAGCACTCTCTGGAATACTAAGATCAGAACACGTTCAGCTAAACCAGTCTTCCAATCACCATGCTTGGCTAGAAAACAAGTTTTTGTTAAAAGAGGTGCTGGCACTGTGCCTCAAAGCAGAATGAGAAATGCCTTGGGGTTTCACCAGGGAGAAGAGGAGGAAGAAAAAAGCCATTCTTCCTTATTTGATATTCAGTGCAGCTTGTCCTGTGTTTCTTAACACTGCCTTAACACACTCTGGAATATGCCGTTCCTTCCACGCTGCTGTTATTTGCTTTATAGTTATCATTTATTTCTATTTATGCTATCTAAACTGCTCGTGCCCTGGGCACAAGTACAAGACACATTTTAGAAAGGGAGGAGGATAATCTAAACTGTCTGAGCTTTTCCTGAGCAGGGCATGGCCTTGAGATGGCAGTGGGGATTTGCTGGGTCAGGCCAGCCACTGGAGTGGGATGGAGCTGGAGGCAGGAGCTGTGCCCTTCGGCTGGAGCCCCCTTCCCATATTCTCCCTCTTCTGAGGACCAGGGGAGTCTGGTCCTGAGGGAGATGTAAAGACCCTCATGAATTCCCGTTTCTGCTGTGGTTTGCTCCTGTGTATATTGGACTCACATTTTGCTCCTTGTGAGCTGTGGTGCTCTGAAGGTGCAATCCTCTCCCTGGTGCCACAGAGGGAATTTGCTGGTGAGGGACAGGGATGCCGCCTCTGTAGATCTGAGTATTGACCAAGGTGTCACGTGTTGGAACAACTCTCCTGACTCCACTGAGACAGGCCAGAATCTCCCATTAGGTGCATCTGAATCTGCTGAGAAAGGGCTGGGGATGACCCTGTGGAGATACTTTATCTCCAGGAAAAACCTTTTCTTGCATGAAGGAGAATATGCTGTTTCTACATATTTCTCTTTGGATGGTTTTAGTAGATTCTTTTCAGGCTCTGTCTAGACATGGGATTGTGTTTACTAGAAAGACCTATTTTTCTTAACAGCAGTTTAAAAATGTTCTTGGCTAATGTAGTCTGCCCCTCACAACGGCAAAGAGGTAGTGTTATTTAAGACAAAGATTTCAATTTTGCATAAGGCTGAAATCTGCCCTGAAAGAAACATGCTTGCAATTTCATTTTTTCCTTTCATCCAGGAAAGCATGAGAATGCAGCCTGAAAAAGACCAAAGTCTTATAGTGCTTACAGGCTTTTTCTGTGATCAAAACTAAGTCCTTTCAGCTCAGACAGGGATCTGCTTTATATTTAAGTCCAACTTGCATTGAGGTGGTTGTACAATGCCCCAAACCATGTTTGTATTGGTATTTTAAAATAATTAATTGAGGGGTTTGTCAATGTTGTTGCATATGTTAAAAATCGGTTAGGTTAAGGGAGAGCAACCAATTTCACAACGGTGTTAATTAAGAGAAGAGGAAAGAAAATTGCAACAAGTAGAAAATCATGTTAGCAGCCTCTAGGGGATGGATCTGTTCTCAGTCACAGCAGTACATGACGGGCACTCAGAGGGTTGAAGAGCTAAAATAACCATGACTGTAGATCTTTCTGTGCTTAACAGAATAATAGTAGAGCATATGATTGCAAAGTACTAGCTTGGAACTGCTTGTAGTTATTTGTGCACAACAATGTCTGCATGTGGAGGGTTTTCCTATAACAGCTGGGGAGGCTGTGATGAAAGGACACTCTTTATTTTAAATTAAAAAATAGTGGTCTTCGTCTAGCTTGGGCTTTTTTTTGTACAGAAAAAAAATTGTAGTTGCTGGACCTGCTGAAATGAGGATCCTGAGGAAGTTGTGCCTGAGGAGAGTGGCAATACAAATTGCCTTGATGAGGCTGGGTAGAATAACACAGAAACAAGTCCCTGAGCAAAATATTACTTAAGAGCATACAAAGAAAAAATGCAGAGGGTTGCAAACTGGCAGCTGCAGTGTGATGTTAGTAGCTGGCTGGAATAGTGCTCTGTGTTGTAAAGCTTCCTGAGCACACCCCCCTGGACCTGCCTGCCTGGAAACACCACTATCTTCTTACTGCTCTAAGTGAAGGGATAATTCATCTTTGTGTTTTTCTTCCTTTTCTCTTTTTCTTAAACATTGCTAACCCTGCAAATTAAAAATGGACCCATGAGTAATTAGGCTTTTCTTTTTCCTTTGTTAAGTGAGTGAGTGATGGTGACAGCTGAAAAATGCCTGTGGTCTTTTCTATCCGAGTCTACAGACCTTGAAGGTCCCCAGGTAAAGGAGAAAATGTTCTGAGATACAGATTTTCTTGGATTCCCCATAGAATATTAACATTGGGATTTTCAATTGTCTCTGTCTACACGGGTTAGAAATCTAGTTCAGTAGAAGCAAGACAAATTTTAATGGATTTTTTTGGTTAAAACTAATTAAACATCTGGCTCCCTCATCACCACAAACAGACATAAGATTAGCTATAAAATAATAGCCAACCTCACATTTAGCAGGGGTTTTGTAAACTTGCATTCACCTTTTGCTTTATCTGTTACTAGGTTTTCTGACTGTTACGGGAAGCTACTGGTAACATAGGTGTCCTTGGTCACTTGTAAATGGCCTGCAGAACAGACTTTACATTGGCAAGCATTCTAGGAATGGAAACTAATTGATTAAGACCACTGTCTCCAAGAGTGATTCTTATTTCCTCAATCATGTCTTCATCATCTGCAGTTTGCAGATCAATCTTGACTTCATGCATGATAGTTCTGTCAAAAACCACACCATCTGTTAAGGAAATGCTGGGAGGCACTTGACAAATTTGGATCAGACACCTTTATTTCCCTTTGACATTTTGATGCAGGCAAGGCGTAATTGAATTTCGAGAGAGATCGCTGTTCCTGTGGATAATATCTTCCCACAAGAGATGTTCAGAGCCCTTTGGCTTGTTAAGCTCTTAGTATGGACAACAAGAATCTTGTGTTTCATTGCACCTTCTTGGCCGTTCCTGCTGTTCACTCCAAAACCCACATCTGTTTCTTCTCTTTGATGCTCTTGAGCCAAAACTTGGTGTTGAGTTGCCTTCAAAGCAGGCTGAGCTGGAAATGAGGAGACTTCTCCAACAGATGGTGCAGATCCAGAGCTGGCCCTGTCCAGCTTTCACACTTCTCTACTTTCACACCTCTTCATCCCCACTTGCTCCTTGGGAAGGGGTTGCTGATGGTCCCCTGAGCCCAAATCTGAGATTATCTGCATTTGCTTGTTTTAATTCCCTGGTAGCACCACACTTGTCCCTTTTCCTGCTCTTAGACCCCTGCAGAAGGTTCTGCTTCTCTAGAGCCCAGGGTTATGATCTGGGGTGGTAAATGCTGAGAGTAATTCCCAAACAGGACCCCTGTCCTGGTGCTGGAGGAAAGAAAGATAATTCCAGCTCCTGAGAAGAGCTTGGGTTCTCATGGGTAATGGAAACGCCTTGGGATCACAGCTAAGTTTCTTCAGTCAGACCTTCTGTTCGCCTATTTTTTTAAGTTGTTCAGCATGTTCTTTTAGTATTTTCAGTCATTTTATTCTTTCTGATTTCAGCTATGAAAGTCTTTCAAGTGATTTTGGCAAGAAATCCATGAGAGCATTGGCTCAATATTCTCCCACGTTTAGTATTTTGATGTAATTTTTTTATTTTCATTTTCTTCTTTCTTTTTTCTCTTTTGGCTTTTCAACCTTCATTTGTTAAAGAAACCTTTAAAACCAAAGAATATTTCTCCTCTATAATGGCATGAATAAATGAATGTGAGCTCTGTGATTAATGTGCCTTTATGTAGTTTTCTATAGTGTATCATCCTAGAAGGGGAAAAGTGCTTTGTACTTGTTTTCTAGAGAGCGTGCAGGGAGCTTGAGACAGCGTCTGGTATTTAGGGAGAAGGCAACAGAAACAAAAGAGTGAGGATGGTCTGAATGCAGAAAGTAGTTATTAAAAAAAGAGAAAATCATTCAGTGAGCCCAGGATTTGTGCAGGGTGTAGGGATTTTCCTTCTCTCATTTGACAGAGCTGCCATCTTCCAAACTGAAGTTGTGATTTCAAGTTGAGATGTCTGTCCTGCTGCTGCACCACCAGCATTGCTTGGCCCCACTGTGCTGGTATGTGATGGCAGAGTTGTCTGTAGTAATTCTGGTACAGAAGGGAGGCAGTGAATTACTCTGGGAATAATTTTCCCATCCTACTGGTACACCCTGGAAGCAAGAGTTTGCTGGAGTCTCCTCCCATGACAACTTAATTGCCCCAAGTGCTTAAGCTGGCACTCGCCCTCCAAAGGGCTGATGTGTGTGAGCAAGCAAAAACAAACCAGAAAGTGGCACATTGACACTGATACAAACCAATAACGTGGTGCCAAATCAGAGTAGATCCAAATCCTGACCAAAAAAAAAAACAAAACAAAAAAGGCTGGAGCCAAGATCAATGTCTCTGACATTCAGCTGCTTTTAGCACAGAAATCACATAAGATATTCACTCATTGGAAGGAAAAAGGTTAAAATGGTTAGCTGAGAGAACAATTAGGCAATCCCCACTTTTTATTTTATTGATATTAATCCAAAACAAAGTCAACTTTGTGGCTGGGCAGGCTCTTTTCCGTAGTTTGTGCCTTACTGAGGGTGTGGGATCAGATGTCTCTGATTTGGAGAATTTCGCTGTGCCCAGGGCAGGCAGGAGGGAGCAGCAGTAGAGGATGGGGCACTGAGGTGCTCCTGGAAGGGAACCTTGGGCAGGCAGGATGAGGCTGCCTTGGAGCAGCAGAACACGGGGCTGCTTTATCTTTAGGTGCAGCTGTTATTTGTCCATAGAGGATGTTTCAAGCTGCTGGGGCAGGGGAACTGGACTTGTTCCTACAACAAGCACGCTGTTTAGAGGAGGAGATGGAAGTGTAATCTCTTAATTAGTTTGTTCCTCTGTTTTAGAGATGCCTTCCACTTTTCAGGGTTGGAATCTGTACTGCAGAGGTGAGCTAGGTATGAATTGTAGATGTGAGGACCAGAACACAGTGCAATTCACCGAGCTCTAGCTGTAGACCCTCTTGAAACTGGATGGATTTTCCCCTCCCCTGCAACTCCCCCTATTAAATCTAAGCTGTTATGACATTTCAAAAGACTTTTAAATAAGGCATGGTGTGGTATATTTTGCATCACTTGTTCTCCTGAGGGATGGTGTAGTTTTTGTACTCATTTCCTTGGCATTGTCTGTGATGGATAGAACTGCCTTCGTCTCAGCGAGGTCTTTGAATCTAGCAAGCCTTGACATCTAATGCAATCTGAATAATCAACAGAAGCAAATAATGAGATGCCAGTGTTGAGAGGAAAATTCCTGCAGCTTAATGTCCCAATGCAGAGCATGGTGTACCAGCTTTGTAACCTGCTAATTTAATAATGGAGCCAGCCGAGCTGTACATATAAAGCGTCTTCCAGTGTGCCTAGAAATTAACCTTTAAAAGCCAGTCAATGTTGTCTCTCAAAGTCTGTGATTTTAGGCCTGTGGATTTTCTGTAAGGTTTAAAGGGTTCGGTTTAATTAGGTGGAGGAGAGCTGGATGAACCTTGTTTGCATGTGAAAACTCAGATGGGGTGTTTGGGGTTTTTTTGTTGGTTGGTTTGATTGTTTGCAAGGGCTATTGAGCCCAGTGCCCAGCAACATGGATCAGGCTGGATCCCTGATAAACCTCCTGTAGCCTCAGTATCTGCATCTGTGAGCATCCAGAAAGGCACACAGTAATGTATGGCAACAGGCACAGCTCTGCTCTAATAAAACCCTGCTGTTTTGCCTAACAGCACTTGAGAGCTTCAAGTGGAAGTTTACCCGGCTACATACATCCTCAGTTTTCTTTTTTTTTCATAAAAACAAGACTTTCAAAAGAGCTGCAAAGTATTTCCAGTCCCTTTCCAGTGCAGTGGTAAAACACAGCAGCTGGATAAATATTTTGGCATACTCTGGGGAGAAAATAAATGTGGGGAACAGTAACGAGTAAGCACAGCCTTTCAGCCTCTCTCTTTCTGGGCATTTGGTGAAAGGCAGCCCAAATTTTGTGGTGGTTTCTTTACTGAACATCCCAGCATCTCCCTTGCTTTATCTCTGTCCCGCTGTGAGTGTGCACCATGTAACAGGATTTGCATTTGCTATTTGTAGTCATGGAGCCAAATCCAACTTGATCTGAACAATTTTCTGGGTCTTCCACCTGAAATTCTGATGCAGACTCACTTGTAGAAGAGGCTGCAGATGCAGGACAGGAGAAAACTCCTCTAAATTGGCTGGATGCAGGTGAATGATTTCATTATGCTTATGTGGGTTTCCTTAGTTCATTTGGGCTTCTAATATTTAAATTAATGTGTGACAACATTAATATAGATTGCTGACCAGTGTGATAATCACTAGCACAATCTCCAGTTGTTTTTCAATATTTTCTTCTGCTGTGCTCTTCTATTGGCACCTAATCTCTTTTAAGCTACGTATAAAAATATCCTTCTTCGAAAGAACATGTTTGCTTTGGAGGCATTTCAGACACATTCAAGAACAAACTTGCTCCGGTGACTTATTGCAAGCCCAGAGGAGTTCTTTAACATTGCAGCATCTTTTCTCTCTCTTTAGCAGCTGTTTTCTCCTCTTTTTCTGCCTGTGAAAGACAGCTTTTGTGAGACAGGCCCTCATGGGAGCTGCTGTGTGATTAACCCACCCACCCCCATGGACAGCTCGTGCCCAGCACATTTTTTAAGCTCTCCCACACCAGAGGCTGCCTTTTGCAACGCCACACCAGCTCCTCTCACCTGCTCCCCAGCATCTGGGTCACCTCCTCCCATGGTTTAAGTCTAGAGTTGGTCCATCAGATCCAGGGGACCAGTTCCTTTGGGCAGGAAAAAGCCTGCCAGGTCAACCATGAAATGCAAAACACTGGCTGTTCATAAGGGGCTTGTAACGCTCTCTGTCTCCTGGGCTGTGTCGTACCAAATCCTGCTGAAAGACGGAACATTTTGCAAATTTTTGAGTACCAGTGCTGGATGCTGTAATCCCTTCCAGAAGAGCCTGGGAGATTACGAAGCCCAAAGTGCACTAAGAATTGTCCACGTCTCTGTTGATTTTGGAAATGGGGCACAAGGTTCGTAACTGCTATCAAACATCATCCTGTAATTACCTGTTCTGACTCCAGGGTTTGCTGCAGAAATAATTGTTCTGGCTTTGTTAGCAAATGCTGCCAGGACCATTCCTGTCTGTGGGAGAGTCCCTCTGGGGAAAGTGGTGATTTTTGGATGCTGGGTGCCCACGTGCCTCATGGTGTCCTACTGAAATGAGGAGAGCGTGAAAACCACTCAGAGAGCCCAGGGATGCTGCTGGCTGCAGTAAAGGTGGGTCTGAGAGGAGAGCTGAGCTTCTGCTGATCATGTTAGCTGAAAATAGGTGAGATTGCAATAAAGACAAGTTTAATCACATTGAGAAAAGTGGTAATAACCTAGTTTTGGGCTGGCTCTGGGATCCTTTGCAGTTTTTTTCTGCAGTTACTGCCTTATGAGAAAAAGGATGGGGGAGAGAAAAACAGATGTCCCAGATACAGCAGGCATTTCTGATAAGTTGACTCCTAAAATAATCTTGCTTTATAGAAATTGATTTTGTTCTTTTTCTTTTACAAAGAACATCAGAGAGAAGGAGTTCATGTTTCCACAAATCCTCTCTAAAGGAACAGTACTATATAAATCAAACTCTGGTTCAGGAGATTTTTTTTTTTAATCTTTAATATTTAATTTAAGCCATCAGTTTGGACTGACATCTATTTGTCTTGAAAGGGCTTAGGTTTCTTATTTTCTACGAGAGAGTGGTATTTTCCCTTTTAATAGACCCTTTATATCATGCTGGGGAAAGAGGAAGAAGCTACAATATTCCCCCAAGCAGTATCACACTCATGACACCTTGTTTGCTCTGTAATGGATTCTGACTAAAATAAGGTCCTTTAAGATTTTTCCTTCTCCTAAAGCCCTGGCACGTTAGGAGAATAAATAAACTAGAATAAAAGCAAGGGCTGGGCTGTGTGCAGCTGGCTTTGCTGCCATATTTCCCAACTCCTGGTGACCACTGCATCAGTTGGAGCCATCAATGACCCACGCCCCAGCTGGGGTTTCTGAGTTGATGTTTGGAAAAGGGAGTATGCGAGTCCTGAGCTCTTCACACCCCTGTGCCCTGTCATGTAGCATCCATCAGATTTCAGAGAGAAAGTTCCCAGAGCCATAAGAGCTTTTCAGCAAATAGCCTATTAATACATTTTTTCTGCAGGTTTTCTTTATGTAAAAGAAAACATGCTTTAAGATCCAGCAGTAAGTATTAAAATGAATGTGTTTTTCTTCCAGGAGTTTGTTCAATGTGCAAATAAAATCAACCTTTGCTTGCAAAAAAAAAAATCTGGAAGGTTTCAATTTAAAATTCATTGAGTTTTCTAGAGAAGAGCGCAGGGTGTTTTTCTGCATGTGTAGTAATGTATTGAGAAAGATCCTCATCTGCATAAAACATCAGAGAGCAAATGCCAATTATGGATTCATAGACTGGCAAAAAATGTTATTCTTGATTTATCCTTGTGATAAGATTTATAAAGCACAGTGATAGCCTATGCTAAAAAGAATGACTCCAGTTGATATAAATAAAACCAATAAACTTGACTGTGAAAGGGATAATATCAGCCCAAAACATGATCTGGCCAGTATGAGGCTGCACAGAAATTGGTAGTTGATGTCCAGAGGAGAGGACTGCATTTCCTATTTGCACTTGAGCTCATTTGGGTCTGCAGGAGAGTTCCTGCATGTGACTCAGAGGAAGAGCAATGAGAATTATTGTCCCACTCATTGAAATACCAGTTTATACTGAAGTCTCCACTTCTGAATTTGACTTGCTCACTTCAAGATGGGTTTGCACTTTCCGGTGTGATATAGAAGGACTCAAAATGTACATCTCAGGAGCCCTCCATCTAATTTCATTGCAGACTGCTACAAAATGTGAAAGTAAAGTCCCACATTAGTCGTGTGTCATCAGAGCAGCTCTGCTGTGATAATGTAAAAACACTCCAGAAGATGATGTGTTTGCCCTGAGAAAAAGCTGCTTGGAGGAGATGTTAAAATGTATTACCTGATGGAGGAGGGCCATCCAAGCAGTGAGTGGGAATGTGCTGCCCTGAAAGCTTCAGCCTGACAAAATGCCTTCCTGGGGTGCACAGGGAGGGGGGGTCACTGCCAGGGCTTGAGCAAGGTGCTTCAGAGCAGGGAAAAGCTACTCCTGGTGTCTGTGGAGATCTCCTGCCAGTGACAGCCATGAGTTTTGCACCTCTTGTAAGGCTAGAGCAGGAGGATTTAGCTGGGAATGAACGGTAAAAGTATTGATGAGTTGTGACATTGAAGTTCTGTGCCTCAGTTTCCCACATATTGTGTCATGGCATGTGATGATTACGGATGGTGTTTTGTGAGTCTGTTAGTAATGTCACTGTACAAGTATGATAATGGTTATTTTCTGTGATTTAAAAGCCTGCCCTGCCACTAGCAAAAGGACTGAGTCCAGCATTATGGTTTCTGATCTCCACTAATGTTAAAAATCCCATTATTCTGAGCTCTCCTTTGTATGAACCCTTCCTGGCTGCCTGTCAGCAGAGGCCCAGGGCAGCGATCAGCAGGTTGGTCCTGCAGGAATGGAGGGCCCCAGGTGTTGGTGTGCACATAACAGGTTTTGGTTGCATCTGTACCCCTTCCCTGCCAGGTACAAGGCAGGAGCTCCATGGTCCTGCTGGCCTGTGACCAGGAAAACACAGCTGTGCTGAAAACCCCACCATTTAAAAACCTTGGAAAGTAGGAAACTCTTGGAAATGCTGGGTAGTGTGGGCTGAACAAGGGCTTGGGGATCTCAGTGGTATCAGAGATGGCAATTAGCAGGTCTGGTGGCTGCTCAGTGTGAGAACCTAGACCTCAGAGGATGGCTTGGGAGCAGCATGCTGTCATCCCACCCAAATGGGCCATACAAACCTGTTCAGCAGCAGAGCAAGCTTGTGGGAGAGAGGGAAAGCTTATTTTCCCTGCCTGTGTGCCTATTCAAAAACCTCACGTTTCTGAAGAAGTTTTTTTTAGTCCATCAATTTACATCTATTTGTACTTGTGCCAATATTCTTCCTCAGCTGAAATAGCTCTTCTCTCTCCCCTGTGTTTACCCCCTTGATGTATTTATAGAAAATAATCACAGCCCCTCTCAGGCTTCATTTTGCAGAGCTAAATGGAGCAGCTTGTCCACTTTCCTCTTACAACACTGGCTCATCCCTGCTGCTTTTTGCTCCGAGCTGGGCGTTGCTGAGCACGGGGGACCATGTGGGGTAGGGTATTCCCAGCGAGATGCTCATCCTTCCCAATGATTGGTGCCCTGTAAATGTGTTCACATCCTCCCCAGTATCTGTGTGCAGAGCTGCTCATCCCATTCCCTTTGATTTCGTACGGCCACAGCCTGTCAAGTGCTCATAAGCATCTTGTGCTAGACTGATGCTTTGCTTTTCCCCTTCCTCTGCACTGACAAACTCAGATATTCTTGCTGCTCCTTCAGTACAGAACCATGAAAGATTTTTTTTTGTGTTTGACCCATCCCTCAGCCTCTTGTTCTGTGCAATTTCTCCAAGAATTCTTCCCAGCTCTCTGGGATCTCTGTCTAATGCTGCTGAAGGCATTAGTGCCTTTCTGCTCTGTCTACAGATAATTAATGAAAATAGTAACAGAAATGGGTCCTAGACACAGAGGAATTCCTCTAATAATCTCCCCCAGCCTGCTCATCCTCCTCTTGAAATGGCATGTCAGCATCTCTCCTACTGGGTGGGTGGGGAAGTAGTTACTAGTTGTGAATTAATCCAAATAATTTCCAGTGCACCTAATTTTCCACGTCAGCTGTTTTGCTGAAGTTCTGATAGGTTGTATGTGCTGCTTTAAAAAATGAGGATTTTTATCAGAGAACCATAATGGTGTCCCTGGGTGTGATTTATCTTGGTGCGTTTTCTCCTGCCACCATTTGCTTCCAGAGCCCTTTTCTTCATCTTGTATTAAACAGCCTCGCTTGCTTGTGAAATCAGACTGGAGAACCTGAAGCTGTCCAGATTGCTTGTCTGCACTTCTAAAAAATTGGAGTATCATATATTCTCCTACTATCTGATTGCACAGATTTATTAAATAAATCCTTGCCTTGTAGTTATCTTACATCCAGATTTTCAAACCTGTGCAGGGAGGATGATGGTTCTTTCTTTGATGAAATTTATTGAAAACAGACCAGTAAATGAATCCCAGTCACCGTGCATTTAATAACAAATGCAGACAAATAAAACATCCTTAGGGACTCTCATTTTTCAAGCTCTGTATAGGTAGCCTGGCTTCAGGCTGCAGCACTGTGTCTCAGTGCCTTTAAACACCCTGTCACCTGCAAAGAGCAGTAGTTCAGATGCACAAAGAATTTGGCAAAGAACGGCTGCAGAAAGGTTTGCAATGAGCTCTGTTATCACTAACAGGTTTGTCATTAAAGTGGAATGTGCTGTGTGGACACCTCAACTTCTATCATTCCTCAGAAACAGCAAGCTAACGCGGTATTAACTGAACTAGTATGATAGATGGCTGTATTATAATTGAATTAGTTGGGAAGCATTGACCTTTTTGATGTATAATGTCTCTGAATGTGAACAACAAATACAAACTAATGCTTTTATGACTTTGCTGGGTGAGTTTAGTCATCAATTGGCTTGTGATAAATAAGACATTGTACGCTCCAGTCAATGGAAAACATGTTTTCAGCTCCTGTGCTTGTATTTCTGTACTCTGTGAAATCAGCTCTGCCAGCACGTGTTACTCAGGTGTGGCTTTTGTATTATGAGCTGTACCCAAATGTGAATTCAAGTCCTCAGAGGACCTTATACTGCTGGATAATGATAAACCCAGCAGCTAGTGCTTGGTGTTAATTGTTTTCTCCCTTACTGTCTGGCCAGATTAGCTGACAACGACCTGAGGAGATTTCTGCTGTTTCTGCAGCACCTCTCCTTGTCAAAATAGTTGTAGATCAATAGCTGTTACCTCCACAAGCCATAGCGAAAGTGGAGTTAGATGGGAAATGCAATTAGAAGAGAGGAAGCTATTTGCGGAGAATTCATGTGGTTTGTTCTTGTTTTGTTTCTACACCTTGGTTCTTCCAGCTTCAGAGTAGAAAATGAAATTTTTCTGGTTTTTATTCAGTTTGGGCTTGACAGAAAAATCACTATTGCTCTAACCTGGGACATTTTATTAGTGTTTATCTGACTGTGATGAATTCATATATTGCTGCTTGCCACGGGAGCCAAAATAAATGATCTCGAGTGGACAGAGTGCGTGGGGTACTGATGGATGTCTGATCTGCCTCTTCCAATGCAGCCGAGGTCAGGAAACCTTGTCTTGAGAAACACCCGTGCACTGTGCCATGGGAAGTGAACTGACAGGTCTCAGCCTACATTTTGACACCTCCAGAGTGGCATGACCCTGGTGAAGGAGGATTGCCCACTACCCTCGTGCCTATGTGTCAGTGCAGCTAATTCCTGGTGGCTTTGGTTTTCTTCACCTCACTCCCAGTTTTGTGCAGTTTTCAGGTACTTTCTTGCACATGAGACCTTCCAAACCCCTCTCCAGGTCTGAAACTCAGCCACAGGCTCAGAGCCTGCAGCTATAGCAGCTTTCTCACAGTCACTATTGACTTAGGTAAAAGTATAAACCTTGCATTCTTCCAGTTTGTGTGTCTGTCTCTTGCCTCGGGCTCTTTCTTTTCCTCTGAGGGATCAATTACCTTTTTATCCTTGGATGCAGTCTGACATGCCCTGCTGGAGCACAGAAGCAGGGCTACTGCTCTGACAGTTTGGATCAGAAGAGCCCCTCCAGTGCAAGACTTTGTCACCTGGAGGGCTAGCAGCAGAAATTTTGGGGCACACTGCAGAAATGCATAGTCATGGCTTAATTTTCATCTAAAAAGCAACATATATTAGAGCCTTCACAGTGAGGTCAGAGTAACACCAGAGCAACCAGTTGTCAGCAGAAATTAAATTTATCTCATCACTGTTTTTGTACATCTGCACCCCACTCTCCATTTTTGGACAACCCCCAAAACTCATGTAGGATTCTGATGCTTATCACTCCAATCTAGATAGTATCACTGTCTATAACAGACTTTGAAAAGCTTTTTTAGCTCTTGATCTTCGGTAATACTTGGTGGTGAAGTTTTATAGTACTGGTACTTAAAGGAAAAGGTCTCCCATACCACCTTCTCTGGCTCTCTGCATCAGTGTTGGAGGCAACGAAGATATTTTAAAATAATTTTGTCTTGCAAATTCAGGAGCAAAAAAAAAAGTGGTTTTACATGGTCCCCACTGATAAAGCAATTATGGAAGAGCTGGGCTGCAGTCTGTGTATAATCCCCCGGACATCACAGGAGAAGAGTAAGGATTTAGAGTAACTCACACAGGGAAAACCTTGCAAACCTCATAAAATGCAATACAGACACAGAAGGAAGAGAGGTTCTTTTTCTGTATGACCTGCCCATGGACAATGGGAGAAAAGATTAAATGCTAGAGAGGTTTCAATCTATTTGTTGTGGTTCAAGAGCCCTGTACAGGATGTGTCACAAACAGTTCACTGTCTCCATAATGTAATTTAAGTTACTGTGATCCATATGGGTCATTCATCTGCTGGCTTTCCCAGCATGGAGAAGCACGGCTTTTTGGCTTATAAAGCCATCTTGTTATGATGCATCTAATTTTATCATGCAATCCCTCCTGCGAGTGAGCCAGTGGCACAGGGGAGGAGCACAAGAGAATGAGAACACGTGAAGACACTGTTCCCTTGCTCCCCAGTGGCAGTCAGGTGCTGTCACACCTCCTGCTCTGGCCTGACCAGCTCCTGGAGAAGTCCCAGGGCTGCAGAGATCAATAAGCTTTTTGCTGACCATTTCAACAAAGGGAGCCATTTAACCCTACCAAGCCTGAAGACACAGCCTGATGTGTACTGCTGCCTGGATCTTTGGATTGCAGACAGTGAATTTTGCACCACAAAGTGGCCTGGAGAAGCCAGGAAAGACTTTTTCATAGATACACTGATCTATTCTTCACTCTGGGAGCACAAAAACCTACATTGTTTCAAAGGATTTTAAGGCAGACAAACTCAGCCCATAGGTATGGATGCTAGGAACAGGGAACAATTTAGAGATTTGAGCTGAAACATGTGAAAGAGCTCCTTTAGCTCCTTCTATGCATTCTCTTCCACAGCCTTCCCCATATCCCCTCCCAGGGAATCTGACCTTGGCCCCCACACAGCAGCTGTTGTTGTTGTTGCAAAAGTTCACTTTTGACTCTCCACTTTGCATGGGCTCAGCCAGAACATATTGCTCCATCCCTTGAAAGCCCTGGAGAATCTGTTTAATACATGATTCCAGTTCCCCCAGTGAAGATCCAGGAAGTGGCTGTAAATAAAAGCAGGGCCAAAGGAGCCAAGGTTAAGTGGAGGTGTGTTCCTGCCCACCATCGTACATGAGCAAACTGGACCTAGGACTGTTCCCACAAAGTGATATTGTTTTCTGGAGCTGACAGAGGAGATGGAAAACTGGAAATTAGAACAAGCAAGACAGAAATACCGAGGGACAAAAAGGGAAAGCAGTGCAACTTCTGGTTCAGCTGGAGAAGGACTCAGAATTAAACCACTCCATCACAGCAATGGTTGCTTTCCTCCAACCCACCCAGTTGAAATGAGAACTTGTCCTTTCCCTCAACAATGATTTGCAAAGATTCTTTCTTCATTTTCCAGATTGCAAGGCTGGAATAAGGATGAATAGCTCAATTCCCTAAAACAATTCCAGGCATTTCTCTGCAAGACACACTGTGTCACACTGCTGCGGAAGATACAAACCCCTGAGGATGCTGGGCTGGAGATGTTGGTGCTCCCCAGCCAAGTGTCCAGAGCTGTTCAAAGGTGTGGGGATATTCTGCATTAAATACATTTTATTTTTAAACCCAAGAGGAGATTAGGCACCAGCTAAACCACTAAGGCAATAGTAGTTTCTTAATTTATTTCTTCAGTGGAGACTGCAGGGTTTTCTGGAAGATACTTTTTAATCAAATGCTAACTGCTGAGCTAAACACAGTGGTGGTTATTGAGTGAAAGGCTACAGGATACCTTATTTTGCAGACTGATGAGCCAACAGTCTCTACTGGCCTTAAAACCTGGATGGACATTTTAAGGAGATTCTATAAAAAGGCCATCCCAATAAATAATTACTCAGGGCAGTAAAAGCTAAGGCATTTGTGTATTCCTTGGTGATCACAACAAATTTGAAGACTATTTAGTGCATTACTAAGTGCCAGTGAGCACCATCAGACATCCATCGATACGACTGGAAAGTCTCCTCTGGCTTCAGTGGACATTTGGTCAGGTCACAGTTGTGGAAACTGTGTGAGGGCTAAAGCCAGCACAGGAGACAGGGCTGTGCTGCCCTCCATCACAGAGTATTGCCGGATGAGAGAGATCTTCCTTCAGGATTTGACTCGCTTGGGAAGGTTATTTTGATTTTCCTTTAGAAAACCTTGATGGGCCTGGGGACTTGGGAATGAGCCAGCACCCAGCAGAGAGACAGATTGCATAGAAAATCCACCTGAACGTGCAAGAAACCAGCACGTAGTTTGCACAGCTTGGAAGGACCTTCACCCCTCTGGCACTCGCTGTGGAAGGTAACACTTCCCAAGAGCTCCCACAGAATGAATACGTCTCCAGCCCTGACCCGAGATCCTCCACAGCCTGTTGTGGAGCCGTGCTCTGGGGAGCCTTGCACAGTAGCAGGTGCCACCTGTCACACTTGCCACTGCCTTCACCTGTGAGCTCAAAGGAAACGATGCCCAAGAGCCGGAGCGATGGCTGGGCACGGGGAGACGTGAGCTACAGTGCCTCCATCTGCCCAGCCTTCCAGCACTCGCTCCCTCCTGGGGGCTGCACTTGAAAAGCAGCCCCTTGGTTATCTTCTCCTTCACTTTTGACCTAAAATCTGTTGCACCTGTGCTTTTGTGCATGTTGACTCCAGAAGGGAGCTTGTCTGTGCCATGACCTGAGAAATGTCTGAATCTTACCCTTTTTGCTCGTGTTAGCAGTGCATTCACAAAGACCAATTCTGAGAAGTGAATGCTCATTTAGAAAAGTATTGGTCATGAATATAAATAATAAAATTGTTCTGGTTTTGAGTTGGTTAAACCAACCTAAATGTAACATTTTTTCTCTCTGATGGATTAGCCCATGGCCACTTTAATCATCAGTGTTTTCTACATGGTTTTAAAAGTGCATTTTACAAATGCTCACCACATGCAGTATGGGGGGTGTATATTTTTCATAGGTGTTTGTGCCAGCAAAAGCCAGTTGCTGCCACGCCCACTGAAAAGAAATTCAATTTACCCGCGGGAAACTCATTAAAAATTTAGACCAATGTTCACAAAAATATTTTACCTTATTCATCCTACTCTACAGTTACTGTTCTTTTTGTTTGTAAATACATTGGGGGAAAAATATCACTTCTGCCTAGAACTGCTGTCAAGTTGTACCGCTTTGAAGAATTTGGCATCTTCTCCAGTCAGCACATCTGGTATGGGTGGATGCTCTTCAACAGATTGTTTTTTTATTTTTTTTTCTGGTTGTTGTTATATTTCAAGTGATCCTGTGCCAAAGCCCGTTTAGCTGAACAAGAAGTTTGCCCGTTATCAATCACTCACTGATAACTGCTGCCAGCTCCAAGATGCATCTTTCCAGGCACAGCCTGTGTGCATGCTGGCTGCAGGAATCAGCTTCAGCAATATTGAGACCCTGCTGAGATTTCAGAGGAAGTGCAAATACGGAGTACTTGATAAAAATAGCAATCTGCAGGCTCTGTATTGCTGAGTGCTATTTAACAATGCAGAAAGTTTTAGTATTTGCCTTTAAGCTAGGAAACGATTCAATGTTTCACCCAGACCGTGACAGAGAGGAAGAAAGCAGTGCCCTGTGTTGTCTGGCTCTTGCCCCAGAGGTTGCCTTGCTCTCCCAAATCCTGGTTAAAGACTTCAGGGAGCGCAGCAGGCTCAGAGAGGCTTGTCTGTTTGGAGTGTAACTAACTGTACTCCCAGCACAGGCTGTGCTTTGGGCTTTAGATAGTCTCCTTCTCTTAAAAGCAAACCCAGAAGAGATTAAGGACTTGCTACTGAACACCGGAAAAGATAAACCAGTCTCTGCATGAAAGGTGATAGAGGCAAGAGACTGTTTTTTTTCTACAGTTTAATATCATTAGAATGCTGCTAGCTGTTCAAGAAATGTCTGTGCTGAAGAAAGTGCTAGGTAAAGTTATGTACCACTTAAAATGAAATTTGTTTTCTTTTACCTCTTAGTAATAGAGATTCACCAGGAAATGGTTTGAGGGTTCCTGAAAGCAGCTAAAACACCAAGCTGGCTGATGGGTTTTTGGTCTTGCTTCTCTAAAGGCACAAATTTGCCCAGATGTCACAATAAAGAAGATAAAGAAAAGACTTGTTAGTGCTTTTAAATGAGCCCTTGGGGCAGTCCCTTCACTGTCACTGGGACAAGCAGCTTGGTTTGAAGTTATTAACTCTTGTCTGAGTCCCTGCAAGGAGGAGCACACAGCAGCTGTGTGGTGCTGAAGCCACTGGCATGAGAAAAGGCCAAGTGAGAGCCCTGAGCCCAGGCTTGCTGAGGTTTGTGCTGCTTCCTTGGATGCACACTGCTCTAGAGGGGTTAAAATGAGAGGAGATTTTGCAGGAGACTATGGATAAGACATGAGTGTCTTATTATGCCCCTCCACAGGGAGTTGTTCACATGGAAAGGAAGCCAAAAAGTTTCAGAGAAATGTCTAGTGAGTATTGCAACGATGAAATTGATTTTCTTTTCCAGACCTCACCCTCAACATCAGTTTCCCTTTCTGTATCCATCAGCTTCAGCATTTCCAGCCCTGTGGAACTATTCCTGTGCACAAATAAAAGCACCATTGCTGCTGTGAGAGAGGACAGTGGCAATGTGTTCATTTTTGTGTAGCTGGAATTGGCATCATGTATGAAGGAAAATGCTCTGGCCCTGACAACCAAATTGGGCTGAAATATCTTTATATTAGGGTTGTGCTACATAGGGAAGAGATTGTGAGGAACTGGGCACTATTTCTGCAGCACTGTGATGGCAATCAAACTGAGGAAGGTGGATGTGTTCAGTCCTGGACACCCCTGGCTCGAGGAAACATGGTCAGGCCTGTGAGTTGTGGGTCACCTGTTTAGTTTGGAAGGAGTTGCTGAAGCAGAGGGAAAGGAAGATGGGAGGCCTGGAGGGAAGGTGGAAGCTATGGGGGAACCAGACAAGGTAAATGTGCCAGCTGCTGAAGGAAAGAGAAGATGAAAGGGAAGAGTGAAGAACAAAGCAGAAATGTCAAGGAAAGGTGGTGAGGGGAGACAGGAGTTGATGATGCTAAAATTAGATGGAGAATGGGGACAGGGAGAGCTGATCCGGTGCTCTTCTCTGGACAAAATTCCCACTGAAGCTGCTGTCAAATCTGGCCTGGGGAGGGAGGAGAACTGGAGTCCAGATTGGAAAGCAAGGGAAAAGCGAGGGGGAGGTGTCCTGCACACCTGCAGCACCCCAGCTGCTCAGAGAGGATTTCCCTGGCCCAAGGGGAGCCAGCCCTGCTGCCCTCGGGACACACCACCCAGTGTAAAATCAATGTTTTGTGTTTATGAGCCTGCACTGTATTTAACTGTTTCAAACCAATTTTTGCAGGTGATTCCTAATTATATGCTGCTAGTCACAGCCTTCAAAAAGATAATTAAAACCCTTGCCATCAATTAAATCTAATTTCTGTGTGCCAAGGTGGAAGCAAGGAAGGCAAAAGATGGAGTCACCAAACTTTCCTCTGTGGGCAGCTATGGGAGCCAGCTCTGGAAACTTCTCAGAACCTGGGAAAAACCAAATAAGATCAGTTAGATTTGAACTGCAGGTGAAAAATGTTTTCTATTTACTCTCTGGTGTGTGCAGTTCTGAAGGAAACAGAGAGCTCTTCTGGTTATTCTGATGACCTGAAGGCAGGTACTCTAGGAAGTGGTGTAGGGCTGAAATCATCCAGCCCTGAAATTTGCAAGTTAATGGATACTTACAGACTAAAAAAATCTGACAAAAGCATGGAAAGTGGGGCCCAAGGACACTGCCTCTTTTAATGCTGTTAAGTAGTGGCAAGAATAATGTAGTATAAACATGTTTTTCTTCTATTTGCAAGGATGTATGTTTACCTTCTCCTCTTGTATTAGCTGCTGTGGGTGTTAAGTGTCTTTACAGATATTATATATACACTGAACCACACACAATATTCTTCAAAGTCAGTGGAAGAACTCGCACATCAGTGGGTTTCAAACAAAAACCTCCTCCTAACCCCTTGTTTCTCTCAGGAAAGCGGTGAGCTCTGTTCCCAAGGTTGTCAGAATAAGTAAGCCCCACATAGTTTTAGGCCAGTTTGTCCATAGTGGTCTGATGGCTGCGCTGTGCCTGTGCATACAACCCTTCAAATTAGTTCATCTAAGAAAGGAAAGCTGATAGTCCACTCCCCAAACAGCGCTAGTGAGAGGAGAAGTCGAGCCTTTGACATCTCACTGCTTTATTTCACCCAGCAACACCTCTATTAAAAACTCTCTGCAGTATTTCTGCACGCTGTGGCGAGCCAGCCAGCAGCAGGGGAAGAGGCAGGGCTCTGATTGAGGTAAGACCGTGCCTGCCCAGACGGGGAGCGTTCGTGTCATGGTGCTGCACGTGTGCCACAGCACACCCGGGGTGGGGACTCGCACACCGTGCAGCCCCTTCCTACACCGCCAGACCCCATCTCTGCAAGGACCAGGTGCCTGAGGGGGTTGAGGGCAGCTGTGCAGAGCAGGGATGTGCACTGGTGGCATTGGTGCCCCGGGGGCATGCAGGGTGGGCACTGGATGCTCTCATAGAATCACAGAGTTGTTTAGGTTGGGAAAGACCTCTAAGATCATCGAGTCCAAGTGTTAACTCACTACAGGCAAGTCCACCCCGAACCCGTGTTCCTAAGTGCCACATCTACGCGTCTTTAAGTACCTCCAGGGATGGTGACTCCAGCACTTCCCTGGGCAGGCTGTTCAGCCTTCACCTCTCAGTGAAGAAGTATTTCCTAATATCCAACCTCAACCTCCCTAGTGCAGCTTGGGGCCGTTTCCTCTTGCCCTATCGCTTGTTACCTGAGAGAAGAGACCGAACCCTACCTGGCTACCACCTCCTTTCAGGGAGTTGTAAAGAGCGATAAAGTCACCCTTGCCTCGCCTTTTCTCCAGGCTGAGCAGTCCCAGCTCCATCAGCCGCTCCTCCTCAGCCTGCTGCTCTCCATGTCCCCGACTGGGAAGAGTCGGGCTCCTTTCCCGCTGGGCACCCCCTTTCCTGCCCGCCCTGGCACCAGGCGCTGTCTCCTGCCCGGACAGCGGGGCTGGCGGTGCGGGGGGAGCCGAGCGCTGTCCCCCGCCCCGGGGGGCGCAGGGACTCACACTAATAATAGGGAAAATGGTTTAGGGAAGCGGANCCCCTCCCTCCCTCCCGTCTCCCCTCCTTCTCTTCCCTCTCTCCTCCCCTCCCTCCCCTCTCTCCCTCCTCCCATGCCAACCTGCTGCCGCCTTTGTCAGCGCAGCCCGGCGCTATGGCATCCTGCTGGGGCTTCAGGCTCGGGCTCTTCCTCCTCCTCCTCCTCCTCCTGGCCGGGAAGCGGCTGCTGCCGCGGCAGCTGCAGGCGCGCAG